>JAUZND010039712.1:0-21258 GCA_034780555.1 Coelogynopora nodosa
ACTTGGACCTAACTTGTACATTGCTTGTGTCATGCGATATTGCCTGAAAAGGCCATGCATGTATATGGTAAATAAATAAAATAAAAGTTTACAGTATTGATTATTTTAATTTAAACGTTCACTTTATATTGATTATATTTTAAAATCAGAAGTTGTTTTATATTATGTAGTTATTGATAAATAGAATGAGCTCTCGAAAACGCGTTTGACAATAAATACCATTCTGTCTATATATTTAATTTAGTCAAATATATATGTTTAATTAAAAAATGTATTTTACTTATTAAAAAAATGTAAATATGTTATGTTTACATATTATCTATATTCACAATGTATAATTATTCATATGAGGCGCTCGTAGCATAAGTAAAATTATACTTTTTATTTAAAAAAACATTATCGTACATTCCACTCGTACATGAAAGCCTTATAATGTGTAAATATGTTTTAAACTATGTTTTTTGTCTTGTAATGTCGCTTTTCATTTAAGTAAATGTTACCTAGTATTGTAGATTGATCCACCCAATTTGTACCAACCGCTGCAATATTGTAATAAAACGAAACTAATGTCATATGTGACATATAGTATTTTCCATATAATGTTATTTACCATTTTTATTAAGGGACTCATCATAATTAATTTATCTATATATGTACAATAAATGATTTGACATGCATTAATAAATGTTAAACTGTATTAATTCAAGAAGCACATGAACCCTGCATATTTGTAAAGAAAAATGATGGTGCTACATTTATTGCAAAAAGTATTAATTTTCAAAATGGCTAATTCAGCAACAGCTGCAACAAATTACTGGAAAGGTTAATATTGTATATTCAGTTAACAATTCTTTATTGAATTACGATTTAAAGATATCGTTATTTTTTCATAAATGTCAAGATACGTTATTAAAAAAGGCAATAATATACATCTTTATAAAAAGGAAACAAGGTAATTTTTTAAATTGCAACTTTTTTCTAATCTGTGTGTGATAATTACTTTAAAGACGATTACGTTAATATCCACATAGTACTGTGTATCTTTTATTTATAGCATTTTATGTAGTATATGATCAAAATTATTTAAATGATAGAAATGTAAATTAACTAATTATCGTGATTATTTATTTGTTTGCCTTCTGTTGTAAAACTTTATTGTCAACAAATATTACATTTTTGCATGCACGCGTTCGATAATAAATAGCTCATTCAGAGGATTATTTAATCCAATTAACAATTAATAGTAGGTTTCGAAGTATATATTTTAAAAGTAAATTGTATAACAAATAAAATGATAAACTTTTAATAATATTGAATGAAACTGTATTATTAATAACACAATACTAGTTTATAAACTGAAGATTATTTTGTATTTATTACGTTATGCAGCAATATAAAATGAATCAATAATATAAATGAATGCGTTAACTATTATAATCTGAATTTGTAACATGTAGTAAGGATTGATACTATTGTTTTTTTTAATATCAATTTGATTAAATTGGAATATTTATTGTTAGGGTATTTTTTACACATTTTTTACACATTACACATTCTGTTCATTGACATTTATGTTAAAATATGTATTAAAATATGTACTCAAATGTGTACTAAAATATGTACTAAAATATTAACTAAAATTGTGTCAATAAAATTAAAGTTTTCTACCTTTTTTCTACCTTTAATATTAAATGAACGAATTCAACGAATAATTAGTTAACACATGTCCCGCTTATATCCTCTATATAACCCCTAAGTATATAAAGTCTTCGAATTCCTAATTCCCAAAATCAGTTCTAAACGTATGTATTATTAATAACTAAGCGTTTACCTTTTAGTTCTAATTAATTAAATTTATCGGTAATTAGAATTTAAGATTGTTGGTCAAGTTAATGACCTATTAATTTCAATATTATAATAATAATTAATTATAATGATAATATAAATAATATAAAATAATAAATAATATTATTTTATTAATAATGTTATAGTATTAATATATCAGATAGTTTAATGTTATTTATAATAATTTACTTTACAAAATCATATTATTTTCATTATTTTTAAGTCGTAGGTACTGATCATAAGTTGTATTATGTACGTTATTTTATTTATAAATAATTAATTGATGAATTCCGAATTTTGTTGTTCTAAATATACTTATTATTATTGTAGATTGCATGTATAGATGGGTTTATGATAAGCATAGTAATATAGATAGTAATGTAATTTTTTAACACATTGTACAAATAATATAATAATGACTTTTTCTGGATGTTACCTTCTTTTAAAATATTTCCTTATAATGATCATACATTTTCATTAAGTGCTTTTATTGCTAAACTTAGATCTATATTAGAAAAGTATCACAAAAACAAAGAGTTGGCCCGTATTACTTCACTAGACGTATTTTTCATATATGGAACATACTTTTTACAGAATATAATTCTACACTTAATTTATAGATTATGTTTAAATTATTTAGATTATCCTAATAATTTGTATTGATATCTGTTTGTCATCTAGTTGTTTTAATAGTAAAGATGAAACCTAAAATATAATAGGTAATAATGTTTAAGTAGGTAGAAATGAGAAAATGTATTGTAATTGTCTTGAATAATGGTAAAATACCAGAGTTAATTATGATTAGTTAGACTTATGTACAACAGTGCTACCCTAATAAAGTAAAACTTTTCCGTTTTATTACTTTATTCTTTCATACTGATGTTTATATACAATATTTAGTATTGGCGATATATATATATTTTTTTTAAATATCGATTTCTTTATAATAATCTAACATAATCATGTTATATATATGACGGTTAGGAAAACGATGATTCATATACCAGCTTCGCGAGGCAAGCATGAGTCTAAGATAAATATTTTAGCAGTTTTGCTAGACGTCTTTTCTCCCTAAATTGGCCAATTATGTTGAAATTAGTGTGATTAATTTTCTTTTAATAAAATAAGTTTTTATGCAACGATAGTACAAATAATCGTAACATTTTACTATGGTTTTACTGGTGCAAAATAACATTATATATCTAAAAAGGTTTTCAATGATGAAATTAGTTTTGAAGAACGCTTATTTAGACTGTGCGCAACGGCCATAATATTACATATATTTATGTTTGCCTTTCCTAGCCGTGTATTACTCAGTTTTAGTCAATATAACTTGTTAAGGTATGTATTTAGTACATATCACAACAATTTACCTTCTAGATTTTGCAGGTGTTGGACAGTGCCTTACGATCTGCTGAGCTGTATCTGAATCAATTGATGAATTTTGATAACAGTGAAGGTAAAAGTTACTGGATATTAACAGTATATCAATTAAATTATTTGATGCATGAGTAACTTTGGAAAAATTTATATATTACTTTTCGTTCTATCTGGTGGGATGATTTTGCCTGACGGTACCAATCAATTCTACTAACTACTAGATACCATCAACATAATAATGAAGCTATATAAATCACAAAAAAATTGACTTTGGTTTATTGATCAATGTAACTTTTCAATTACGAAAAATGAAACATCTTCAAGTGGATAAATGTGTTTTAAATTTTGGAGACAATTAAGTTAAAATATTAAAGTGGATGATTTTTATGTCGAAAGAAAATAATATACTGTTTCTATGTTAATATATACAAATATATATCCGATTAAAAATAAAAATATTATCAATTTTTTTTTTAATTGTCTACAAAACAACAATTTTGAGTGAAGCAACTTTTACTCACCTTCATCTCTGTCCCAAAGTTAACTCTATACGTTTCAAAAAGTATTTACAAAACGATATTTCTTGTACTTACACGAATATCATCAACACACGTGGCGGAATGTAATTGTATTTATACTACATATTCGAAACATATTACATCACGTCATTTTGACAGAAATCAAATAATTAATTGATTGCATAATGTGGCACAACTTACACATGTTATCTCCTTTGCGTGGTGACTAAAAAGTCAGTTAGCAAAATATGTTTTTCTGTGGTTGTAGTTTGGCATCCTTCTGTTAAAGGTTTTTCTGCAAAATATTCATATTATATGTTTATTTCGTAGTAAGCTCGCTTTTTCAGAATCTTAATGTGTTGAGCATAGAAAATGCATTTGTATTTCCTCACTTCTTATATAAGGCAATTTGCTTCATGTAAAATAAACCTAAACATCTACCAACTTAACATTAGAACTTTTGTGAGAGCTTCAATTGACACTTTTGTCATTTTCAAACTTTAATAGTTTTTTATTGGCAGGACCGATTTACCTAAAATGTGTGGCTTTTCCTGATTTGGGCCATTTAATATTCCCATTATATTATTGGTTAGATATCTCATCGGGAAAAAAATAAATCGCAATTTGTAATTAACGTATTCCAATAATCATGTTAGGAAAAAACAAGTAGTATGTCATATTATATTTCCTTATTGAGGCATGCATAAAAAATCTAAATTTATCTATTCACGAAAAAAGACCTAAACATTTTGAGAAAATACATGCAAATTATGAAAAAAATGAATACGTGAAAAATGTGTGAAAATCACGAAAACATGCAGGAAAAGGTTATAACATGTTACCCAGGCATATCATGCTCATATTTGCTACATATTTGCCATTCATTGGAAGATGACAACCAACACACCGAATAAGAGTTACATTGCTGTTGGAGTGGCTCTTTATTTGGCAATTCGCGCCATTGACCAAGGGATCGACTGGTTGAGAAGCAACTTTTTGAAAGTCACAAACATCATTTCGATGTTTAGTGGGGAGCTGCAGGAAGAATTTTCCATGTTTAATTCGATCACCAGTTGATTTCTTTAACAACACTCAGGCATTGACTTCAGCTATATCTAGGACGTTGTGAAAAAGTACTGTTAGATGCATCCTTTCTTTATTCTCATCTGACAGCACATTGAATCCCAGAGATCCACGCTAAACTTGTTCGGGATTGTTTTTGGCCTTTCTGTTTCCGGTTTATTTTCTACGTGACCCTCTGTGCTGAGTTGACAAGATGTGAAACGTATTTCTGCTTTTCTCCTTGTATCTGGGCAGGTGCAATTTTTATGATTGAAAGAATTATAGTCGTTGAATGCAAGGTTACTTGGTGGCTTTGGAGGCATTTCTCTTCGATTCGCCCGAACCGTACCAGTTATGGTGATTCTGTGGTCAAGAAGGCAAGGGGCAAAGACTTTCTTTAGTAAAAAATGTGTTCTGGTTTACATTTTACGCATGCACATACGGATGCTCCAAAAGCTTCTTTTACATGTGTGTACCAAGGTTTTCGAAAGACATATCATCACGGTTCAAGTATGACACTCTTCTGAAACAATATTTACTGTCCTGTCCACATCAGTGAGTTTCCAACATTTAACCCCGTATTTGTCGTGTTTTTTAGGCATGCATTGGGTGAACCTGCTGTTCGTCTATGGTAAGGCTCACCCCTGGCAAAAGAAGCGCTGTTTATTGTCAACAAATTCATATGTTCATTACCAATGAAATGAGGGAAACTATATCCCCACACAGATTCGGACGTCGAATAAGTCTGTCGTAAATCGAAAAAACCGGAGGATGTCCAGAAATCTGACGCATGAAAGTGTTCGGCCAAATGCTAGGCTGCACATTGCACCTTGACTTAGAGCATAAGTCCTCAAGTGGGACATGTTTAAACAATGTTTACACTCACTTTAATAGACAATTAATTGAACGTATTACAACAAAAATATAAACTGGTTACAAGGTTTACATTTAAATACTTTTATCATATACATTTGAATACGCATTATATTATTATTTAATCTTATGTTAGTCCATAATTAGGGCTCAATATGGGTCCTAATTGGCATGTTTTTGTGTTCAATTAGGGTTGATGTCGGTTTTGAGTCTAGATGTCTAAATGAGCACAGTTAGGCTGATTTAGCCCAATAACTCGGCATATTTAATATCGAAATTGTTTTCCTTACTTGAAGCCTATTTTGTTTGTAACAATTAGAGAATTAACACATTAATGCATATTCGGATGTATAGTCAAAAAGAATACAATATATTTGTTTTACACATAACAAACAGTATTAGTGAAATAAATAACAGAGTATTTAAAACAAATATAATTAGTTTTAGTGTTGTGAATAACTCAACTGTTGGGAAATTCGACCGACATGTTTCTAGTTTAACGTTGATACGTTCCGTCCATAAAAACACACCAAAACAATGTTCATAAATTTATTTAATTAATTAAATTGCGTTAATATATAGAACAAAATTCAATCATATTTTCATATATATACGTAAATGATGTATTATTATATATAATATATAACCTACAATATAATAAATGTTTAAATGCAACACCTGTTAAAAAAATATTCATAAATAAAAATATGAATGAATTATATGTGTTATTATACGTAGGTATATTATGCATTATTTATATTATTAAACAATAATTAATTCATATAGAGGTAAGTGTTTATAAGAATGTTTTCTCTCTATCTCTTTCTTTCTCTTAACATAAATATAATTTAATGAAGAAAATTATTCACAGTAATGATATAAGAAATGAAAGTGATATGTTTTAAATGTTCCTAAACGTTCATTTAATGGATAATAATCTCCAACTTGTAAAATACTATTATTTTATTGTATTACATTCTTTATATGATTATTTAAACAAAAAACTGATCATAAAATTAAAACGATTCCGAGACTAGTAGTGATCTGTTCCAATTGCCGTAAACATCGGGTATCCAAAAAAATGTCGTCTAATATGAACATCCATGATGAACGTATAAATCATCATCCGTCACACTCACTACCATTACATTGTATGTTCGTACATTTTTGATGGCGTTAATGTGGGACTATAAAATCAGTCACACTCACAAGCATTATGTTCGTACATTTGTGATGGCGTGAATGTGGGGGGTATATTCGCGTTATTATGTATTATTTATACTTACTTTCGTTTACAGTCGATACAACTCCGTCAATATTAGTAGTATGATAGGTCTCCCGAAAGACACCTCTCTTACTACTAATATTATCCAGTACAAACTGTTACCTTTTAAAATGCTTGTAAATGCCTATTACATTATATACTTTTGTTCCAGAAAACAAGCAACTTGTGTATTTCTTTCTCAAAAACATGACTGACGAACAAAGGCATCCAATGTGGACTGATTCGGAACTGTCAAGAGTAAATAAAGTTTTTGAAGCCGCAAATGTGTTTCACATCTACTTTATGAAGTTGTATTGGCCCAATTTAGAAAGCAAATTTGAATTTGGTGATCGAATCGCAATCGAAAGTGCTCTTGAAGAGTTGGATGTTCAGCCACTTCAATTCTCATTTTTTGATCGTTAGACAAAACATAAAACAAAACACAGTTTTAACTTAGAAGTTCATGAATATTATTAATACATATATTAAATAACATATTGTACGCTTGGATTATATTATATAAATAATGATGTTTAACGTTGTTTTTATAGTGTGAAATCATGCTGATTGTGCTCTTCGCTTGCATGAAATATAAAAAATGTAATATCGGTTTTTACTTTACAGTGTTTCTTGGATTTACTGTTCACTATGTTCACTGAAATGTACTTCATTTAATGTACTAACTTCTTTTTTCAATAAATAGAAATTGCTAACAAATATAAACATTTAAACGAATGTATTGATTCGCTTGGATTCATAACATAAGGTATTTAAAAAATAAAACAATAAATATACAATTATTAGAACATAATTAAACTAGTGAAGCCCACTATTAAATAAAAAATTATTTAAACTTAAATTAAACATTTTAATAATAGTAAATACTTCATTATTATAAAATACTAACTTGTGATATTAATTATACTAAGAATGTGATGTCTTATGTTAAATATAGAAAATATATTTTTACATTTTTTAATTTTACATTTACGCATTTTTTTAATTAGCAGTAACTACTGCTAAACATAACATACTTTGTTATTTAAATTGAATGTAACAAATATATAATATGTTTAGATGGTTAATATTAATAATATTATTTGCTAGAAATAACAAATATATTTTAAATCCGAAAAAAATTAATATATAATATTTACAAATAAACATTTGTTAAACCAATACAATTTAATTATATTTACAAAAATACCATTTTATTTTTGAAACTACAGATATTGAATAAGTATAATTCGTTTCAAGTGCAGACAATTTTCTCATAATTACTATTTGTTCAAAACTGACATCCTAAACAGTTGAAATTCGGTTGTAATATAAAAGATATAATATTTTCTTTATAGTATAAAGCTATAAAATGCAGTATGTGACAAAATATCAAAAGTAATCATTTAATGTACAAATTATTGTTGCATATGGGCAGGTTGATGAACCTGAAAATCTGAAAACATCCATTAACATATATGTACATTGAAGTGAACAAAAGAAGTATAACCAAGTTAAGGATTTACTAAACATAGAACTTATCCATATGAATGGTAGGCGTATAGTGAACAGATCATTTTACAAGAAGTATTAAAATAATCTAATATACAAAACATATACAGAGTATACAGAATCAATAATAATAGTAGGAGGAGGATTTATTGAGTAGCAATTAAATAGGTACTTGAGTAGCAAAACTAATCTAGTATTTGTATGTTACAGAAGAGTACGCCTATCTTCTTAGCAGTAGGTAGTTCATCTCATGTTCAATCATAATTCAATACCTGAATCTCTAAAATTCAACATGCAGCCTTTAATCTAAAATATTGCAAAAACACAAACAATTGGTAGTTAAGTGACGTAGACATCTTCCGTTAGTATCTTTAAGCACTATACAGATATGGTATACCGTGGTAATATATAAAATTGTTTAAAAACATACTAAGTTCAATAATAATTCACATCAGACAAAATTAATTAATTTAGCATAATCATACATTTTATTCATTAAAACAATGAAAATAATGTATAATATATTTAGCTTCTGTAAATAATTTCAACATTAACCCATAATGGGATGATGTATAAATTATCCGATTTGCATATACAGTGAATAATAAATATAACAAAGGAATGAATATATTTCGCGAATACAATTTTTTATTGAATTACAATAATGTGAACGTTTTGCTGACTGGGTGGCTTCTTCAGTACTCACACAATGAAATATTTTCAGTTCAAATGAAAGATTGTATAAATAAAGTTATGTACATTGTAAGTGTTACGCAACACAATAATGAACAACGACAGCTAAAAGTTGTAGCTCAAAGTGGAATAGAATATAAAAGGTTACATAACAGATTTAAAACGGACAATGGCAGACATACAATATGTTGTCGAAAAAAATTGAGAACCAGAGAAAGTATAGATTATAGACATACATATTACTGGTTAGAGCATCAATATAATGAGATGAAAAATACTTGAGCATATCAATATTGTACGTTTAGGAAATATTTAGCTTAAGCATGTTAAATATATCAAAATAAATATGTATTAAATAAATGTCCCACTTTTCCTCTTGGAATCGTTTTGTAGATGCCTGAGGAGAATTGTCCAGCTGCTCTGGACGTCACCATTGGGCTCCCACCTCGAAGTTTTCTCTCACCGCATTGTAACCGCAGGGCTGCTGAGATTTTCTTAGATGCTTTGATCAACCCTACGTCTGGTCTCACATACAATATGTATATGAGTTGACAGTGGCTGCAAGTGATCTCAAAAATTAAGAAAAACATAGACTCATGGTTGCAGAACATTCACAAGATACCTACATAGTTGTCTTCACATATTATGATGGTGGATATATTTAGGTGCATTAAACAGCTTCCTCTGGGGTTGGCCGCTGTCATATCAGAGTTTAACCCTTTCGGTTAACCCTTTTAGGTAGTCTCGTTCGTCTAAGCAATGTCTGAAATGTTTGCTTCACACATTAAAAAAGGAAAACCATAATCAGTTCCAGCCTGGTTAGCAAGGGGAAACTACCAACACTACAGATCGAGCAAGTACAAACAAACTGACAAACATCAAGTGCTCATACATTAGTCTAAGTGGGAAGCAAACATTCCAGAAATTTTGAGACGTACGGAACTACAAGAAAAATTAAAAACTCTGGTATGAAGCCTAAACCATGGCCACCTAAACAGAGGGTCAAATATCGAGACAACTGGGCATCGTGTAAACATTCTGCAATTAGGAGTCTACGTTTTTCAAAATTCATAATTTATGAAATATAATACAGTCACTGCAAACGCATATACATTGGTCAGACAAAACGTATGGTTGGTCAGAGGATCCCAGTAGTAGTATAGGAAGAGTCGATTTGAGCACATTTATAAATATATAATGACTCATGACTATGAATAGATAATAAACCCCCACAAAAATGTTTAATTTAACTTTTTTTTCCCCAACATTTGTTTTAATTTAAACTATTTTTTACCCCCTCCCTCCGGCCCGGGAAAATTATTATTTTTTAATTTTAAACTTTTTTATTACTGGTTCGATCTATTTGTAGATATGAAAATCGTATGCTGAGGAATGCCTCAAATACATCCGCCAATTGATGCACATCTCGTTTTAAATACGCCCAACATGTAGTCTGCGAGATTCTGACAATTGAATTCGCGCCAGGTTTCTTGAGCTTTCTCATAATCCTGCGCTGAACACTACTCCTTCTTCTTTGCTCCTTAACACCCCCCCCCCTCCCCCTTCCCCCCCAAAAAACCAAAACTTCCTATCATCCGATTAAGCTGAATGTTTATATACATATACCTCCTAAATACTTGTCAAGCGATTTATATTTTCGAATGTATTAATCGATAGGCATCATTTTTATGATCTGTTTAGGTCATAAACTCCAGTTAGGAAAACTATTGGAAAATAGCCATATATGCTATATATTGACCAATATACGCTATAGCTTTTATTCAATGCCAAACATTGATTTAATTATTTTTGCACATGATGCCAGATCAAAAGATCTATATTTGTTGATATATTTTTATAACTATTGTACTTATATAAATAAGTTATAAGTAGTATAAATGCTATTTGAGTATTATGTTTAATTGCCTGTTATTTTATTAAATAATGATATTATTCGAGTTAAATGAATATTATAAACGATACACTTATTTTTTCTATTAATATTATAAGTTTTATCTCCTAATATCATCGGCAAGTATGAAAACCCAAGAGTGTTTTTTTGGTATGTAAAAATATTCAAAATTATATGTGTTATATTTTTTAGTTGGATAAAAGTATTTTAGCCACTGAGTAACAAAATCAGGATGATACATTATATAATTCAATCAAAAACTTAATTTATTTCAAAAAATGATTGGCATACACCCGACCATCCATGTACGAAGGGTTTCATTGTAAATCGAAATGTAAATCAACATAAACTATCCAATGTATTTATGTAAGTGGCATTATTATTTCAACCTTATTGCTTTTCTAAAATATAACTAAAAAATACTAACAATTTGCATGTAAAACATATATATGTTAGTAATATTGCCCTTCTTCCTTTATGTAAAAAATGGATTAAATTTGTAGCTTCACTATTTACGCACTCGACGTGTATCATAGCAGTCGAAGCAATATGTATTTTAATTTCCTGAAACAAATTGTTTTCCAGTGAAAGACTTTTTACAGTATAAAATACTTTATTGACAATTCTCTTTTTCAAATTGTAACACAACATGTAAATGATTTAAGAAGATATAACATTTTATTACAAAATTGAATTTATATATTATATATGTTAAAATTAATTTTTTTCGTAATTGAATGTATTATATTTTTGTTAAAAATTACAACTTTTGAATTTTAACAATTTAATGTAAACAATATTAATACAAATTTTATTTGAATAACAGTATAATGGAATAAATACTTTTCATTTTATTCAAAATAAAATTTTTTTTAAAAAAATGGTTAATAGTGTAAAAAAATAGTGTAATAGAGGGTTGTATTTAGACTTTATATCTGGCGAAGGAAATAAAATATATTGTCTTTGAAGGGTTGATTTGCATAAAAAGTGCTTAAGTATGTAACACTAAATTAATGTCGACAAAAATATTATTATAATGTAATGTAAAGTACTATGTAAGGATAAAACTCCATTATTACTAAACAAAGGAAATTGTTTAACATTAACAACGTAAACATTATCACTATCCCTAATTAAAGAGCACACTTATCCTCCACAGCATTTGTTAACGATGTATCTCTATTTCTGTTTCATTATCAACATCGCCCACTTTTCCATGAAATAGTGATATCGCTAAAATGTAAGCAAACTTTTGTTGCTTGTGTTTTAATCAACCAATCACAAGCCCGTATATTTCATGCATAGCATCGAGTTTAACAATGAGTCACACCTTATCTTTGCATTCAGCATTAAAACATTCAGCATTGTTGTACTTTGCTGAATTATGGTGTCTGCAGTGCTCACATATTTAAAATGGTATATTTTTAAAATAAATGCGTAATTTTAGAAGTTTAGAAAGAAGTTATAAAGTAAACAATAATGGTAAATTAGCAATACATGATGTTTGTTAATTTTAGTCGCGTTCTACGAGAATTAAATTATACAAATATTTAACATTAAATAGTCAATATATATAAATTACGAGATGTACAGGTCACACATTGTATAGTAATACTAAATTAAAAATAAATGGAACTCATTGGAATAATGGAAGAAGTAAAGTATGCGAGTACTCTATCGGGTACTGCTTAAACACGTTTTCACAAATATAACATGGTTTGGCCGAAACCACTCTTCCTATACTACTGACCTATCACGTTGAACAAAACTCTATCACTCGATCACCTCAAAAATGTCTGTAATATAAGCGCAATAATAAATTTACTTTAACATATGCCTAGAATAATATATTATAATTATGAAAATAATACTGACATTTGTACTGAATTCTGAATATGTATATTATACTGTATTTTAATAAACTAATAAAGACGACTGAGAAGTCTGGACGGCTCATAACGCTATATTTGACTTTCCGTGCTATATATTTGCATTAATTTATATCTTCACTATTGCGATTCGCAACGCTCCTATACTATGTCATACATAGCTAGTAATTATGAATAAATATAATGTTTTAATATTGTTGTAACGATGGATGTAGTTAGAAGTCCATATCGATCCATAATCATATTATTTTTCTAAAATCGGACGGGTGAAAAAAACCTGTGACTATTCAAATTAATCTTGTATAACAAATACCCCTATTTAAAATTGTTTAATATTTTAACGAAGATTTTTCATTATATTCTACACAATAAAACAATTTACTTGAAACCATTTAGTTGTAAGATAATGTAATAAGCTTCAGAAAAACATACGTCATTCATTGAATAACATAAATGTATGTTTAAATTACAGCAAATATATATGATGTTTGCAACAGGAAAGAGATTAATTAAATTAATTAAATATGTGTTTAAAATTCAAAAGTTTATAAATATAACTGCTTTTGTTATTTATAATTAATTTATACCTGTTTACTAGTTATGTTAACGTTTAACACTGTGAATATACAAAAAATGAGTACGTTTTTTTGAAGAATGCACATTCGTAACAAACATTTTATTATAATAAATTCATAACTTTCTGTATTTCGTTGCTTTTTGAGACTGCAAAGAGGAACCAGTGTATTTGCAGTTCAAGCTTAAACCGACCATTTGCTAACTGTTTATTATCATAATATAACAATAATTATTTAATTAGTTTTATAGTATTGTCATTTGTTTTATAATACTGTGAAAACAGTTAAGCAAATTCAAAGAAGTAAAATTAGGTAATTAAAAACAATAAATTAAGGTTGAAGACATCTTCTGTAAAATACATTATATTTTGAAATTCAATTGTTTTACAATGCAAGTAGAAGAATTATTAGTATGTTGCTTTTATCCGAAAAGAGGTTCGGATTTGTATACATTTCAATCATATAGCACAAACAACGTGATATCATTTTGTAATTATAAAAATCAAAACGCATCCTTCGAGTATTCAAATCATATAAAATCAATCACCATTACTTAGCTCAATAATACCAATTGTAAAGATATGCACACTTAAAATAATAGTTTACTATTGAAAGGAAAAATAATTATGTGTATTAATATGTTTATACATGTACAACAAACATGTTCCAATAAAAAAAGAGTCTCGCAATTCTTTACATTTAGTCGAAAATGGCATCCACATTGCCGTTAGGAGACGAACACACAAGAAAGCATTAACAGAATATAACCGGCTGAATATCCAACTCTTCAAGAGCACTCTCGATTAATAATTCATCACCCAAATCAAATTTGTGGCGTAAATCGGGCCAATATAACTTCAAAAAGTAAATGTGAAACACATTTTCTTTTTCAATTATTTGATAAATTTCTGAACGTTGGTCCAGGGTCCAGGGGTGATCTCCGCTATCATCTCTGATATTTTGGAGAAAGAAATACACCAGTTGTTTGTTTTCTAAAAGAAATACGTTGTTAATAGTATTACCAACATGTTATTGCAACGTGTTATTGGAAAATACCGAATGAGATTTATGTTTTTAAAAACGTAGAACAGAATACGGTGTTGACATATTAAAAAAAGAAAATTACAAATTACAAATGGTTAATTAATTATGAAGATTATACAATACATATATGAATGCAAGTAGTATATATGAATAGTCAGGTCGACCATCTCTCTTGACATTTGAACTTTGACCATGATACTAGACATTTGACCATTCCCTCCCCTACCCGCCTACCCCCCTACCCCCTGCCCCCCTACCCCCCATACAACCCTACCCTTCCTACCCCCTACCACCTCTACCCCTTAACTCCATACCCCCTTATCACTACCCCACCTACCCCCCTACCCCCCTAATCCTACCCCATCTACTACCCCTAACAATCTACCCCCCACTAATAAAGGAGCTTAGAGTGGCAACATAAATAATACGATACGAGCATTGATGGACCAGTCAAAAGAGCAAGTGTGTATCAGATCTGGCATTTTGGAGAAAAAAGTCGATGTCTGCACTCGGGGTCATGGTGTCCTACCTATTGACAAGCTTGATAACTGCGCTTTTAGAGACAAAACCATTTTTCACATCCAAGGTTGAAGAAGGACTGACACAACTCTCCGCCAACAGCAGTGGTGCAAAAGTGAGACCCACCTACTCTGGGGAACGACAGACTGCATGGTTTAAATTGGCTCTGGACATTCAAGCTTTCGACTGGCGCGGTAAATAGATAGCAGCACCATTTCAGTTCGGACAAGGGTCGCACCAACTCGTGATTAGGGCCACAAACCTGTTTTGTTGTGACCACGGCAACAAGGATTTCAAACATAGCGTGCTTGTCAAAATTTATTAAATACGATGCAAGGAGGCAAAGCCATTGCTACCCTTATTTCAACTCGAGAAGGAATTGGAACTATCAACATAAAAGGAGTACGAAGATGATGATGTCGAATCTCCGTCAAAGAGACAAAAACAATGATTACGTAAGATCAAGTCTGAAACATTTTGACTATCCTAATATATGAATCTATTTAAGTATATATTTATACAGATGTTGAACTTGCCTTTAATGTAAATGAATATAACACATTGTTATTAATAAACACATTTTATTTAACTAAATATTCGACTCTTTTTATGTTTAAAACTTTGTATTTATTTTTTAGAAAATATTAATAAGTCAAAATAAATCGCAAATTCGTGTATTTAACAAAACATATTTGGATGTAGTATAGTCAAAACAAAATCGCAGTATAAATACAAGCAGCATAGTATTAGTCGATAGACATTATATCGCACAATTTTTTGTTACACTTGTAACATTAAACTTCTAGATTGAGTAAATCAGAGAAAGGTTTATACATTCCTTTATCTCGTTTAATTTCTGAGTTAATTACCTCTGTGATATATTGTGTCCATTGACCATTAATAAAAATAGCATGTACACCTTCATAAAAGGACATTCGCTTGGTAACATGCTTCATAGTAAACTCAGTGTCATAGTCAGATTCGTAATAATTGACACAACTAGTTACATCTCTTAGACAAGTAAAACATATATTGCACCAGTAGCGATTCTCTGTAGTAGACTGGTTCAAAGTTGGGCTCTTTGAGATCGATAGATCCAGGTTTGCTTAAGGGTAATCGAATATGAGTCGGTTCACATTTTTCAGCTATTTCAGTCATATTATATTGCGCTTCATTAACTGATTGAAGTATGATCATTGCACCAATACTTTCTTCCGGGGTTCTTAGAATTTAACGACGAATACGTATATTTAAGGCTATGTATATCTATCTTGAGATGAGTTACCGCAAGAATTTTATGCATTTACACGGCAGTCTCCAGTTGAGAGAGAACCCAGGATTTTTTCGCAATAAGTGCATGTTGAAGTAGTCCATCAAGTGATTTAAAACTAATAGAAAAGCTTAATTGTTTAGTTGGTTACACACGAGAGAAATAATATTTGTTAATCCATTTGAAGACATGGCGATAAGCATTGACATCACTAAATTATGTTTATACTAAAATATCCATATAGACAAATAATAGCTAAATTTCTTTACAAGTCGTGTTGGTCGAGCTGTTAAGGCTGTAGACTTAACATCTACTGGATACAATGATCCGCATGGGTTCAAATCATAAACCAGACTACATTTTATATAAAAATAACTACATATTATAACAACACAGTAATAATCAACAACACTTGAACTAAAACAACTTATTATTTATAGTTTATTCTTCAAAGATGACAGTAAACGAAATATAAATATTTTCTATCATAATAATGGAACAGAAGTCTCTTGTAGTAAACCGAATATTTGCCCGAGAATCACAACTGGCAGAAATTACACTTGACAATATTTATAGAATTTTACTTGTGTTTGACAGTGATGTTAAAAACTATGACAGACGTCCTCAAATGGTTCGCTTACGACATAATAATTCAACCACTTTATTTTTCAAAGTCGAAAAAAGCGAACTACATATAGGTTCAGGAGCTTCTGCAACAATTTGGAATGTCGTGCCAGCCTTCACCTTGATAAAATTTCATACTCCTGATGAATTCTTCTTCGCTCATCTCCCCTTCCTCCATCTATGAGATATTACTGTTTTCCTCCTCCTCCACCTTTGCCCTATTACTATTTTCGTCCTCCTCTTGACTGTCGTCATCATTGCTTGAAATATCGGACATATTTACGAATATAAAGTTAATCACAATATAAATAAATGACGAATTACAAATGGTAGATAAATCACAAATTCATTAATTAAAAATAAAGTAGTAGTAGTATTAGTAGTGGTAGTAGTAGCAGCAAAGAAGTAGTAAAAAGAGTAGTGATAAAGTAGCAGTAAATAAAGTAGTGGTACGGTAGCAGTAAATAAAGTAGTTGTACATTTATGACTATAGAGCAGTGAGCACAAATATGACTGTTAACGGAGCGCAATGAATTGAAGCTGCAACGGCTTCTCTATTTATACATTTATATATTATAAGAAAATGGGGGGGCAAGTATGGTCAAAGGTTAAGTATCATGGTCAAAGGCCAAAAGTCAGGAGAGGCTGTCGAATCGACTCTTCCTATACTAATAATGCACATTTTTGCAGTATTACAAACAAATATCAATCACGTAAACAAGTTGACGTACATGTTTAGATAAACATTGATGAATATATAGATATTTATATATGAAACATGGAACATATTGTATATTGTATAATAACAAAACATTTATTATGTAGATATAAGTGTTTTACGCGAAATGAAATGAAAACCATTTTATTACTAGATGTACTAAATTTACAATATAACTATCGATAAGCGATTTATGTGCAAATAATATATATATTTATTGCCACATAACGGTATTTCCCATACAAAAAAATATATTAAAAGTTATATAAAACGAAATCAATTATTGACTAACGGGATGGTTATCTGCATTTACAATAGTTACCTTCAGACGTATCGTCGATCATGAGTTGCTTCAGATTCTGTTCAGCAGAGAGTAAGGCAGCATCCAATACCTTTAAAATCTGGAGTGGGAATTGTTTGATGTGCATCATCACAGGAATTAACAGGCGCATATTGTTCAAGTAATACTATGTGATGTAACATACTAATAGATGTAAATTATCCGTGTAAATTGACCACGCCTTAAAACAGGATGCTTAGAATCAATATTTACTGTAATTACGGGTAAATCTGATTACTTTAAGGATGGAATAATAAAGCAAGACATATATGACCATTATACAACATTAACATTAATCGACTCTAATGGACTCTTTATTGAGAAATTTGTTTCATAGTATTTTCGTATAATATGCAACATTGTATTGTAATTCAACAATATGTAACATTTTTTAATTCGATTTCCAATAACAGTAGAAATAATCATTTAAAAAGTCGTTGTAACTACCAAGGTGAGTAAATATGTCTTCAACTGTTTTTGAAGCCGTCATTTCGAGGTTAACCACTATTTGCGGCTGTAGCTACTGTTACATATGTTTTGCACTTATTCTGGAAATTAAATTGATCGGTATCTTTTATTTAACATTTGACCAAAAAACTATATCTGAAAAAGGAAATGTCAGTGAGTATTGATGCTGATATCCACAACCACACATTGGACGGCTGATCATCGTCTTATTAAATAAATTTTGAAATTAGTTGCTATGGTAATTAAAAACCATTACGAGGACTTCTTCATTACAAGTAGGTACTGTAGGTGACCTTCATAAAGGCTCAATCATTTTTAGATTGGTTTAAAATGTTCAATCCGTATGAATACAAAGGTATGAACTAGATGAAAGTTTAATACGTTTTATAAGATTTCATATTGTATTGCCACATTGTAACCTTTAGAAGAACAGGTTAAGAATGTTAGGATAACGTTGAGGTAGTACCGCGAATTGTAAGGTCATGGGGTCTTGGCTGAGGAATAGTTACAAAAGTTCCCGTGTTCTGTACGATCGATTATCTGAAATAATTGTTATTTCACTAATTCAAAAAGATATCGTCCTGTATACAAAATATATCGTGCCAGACACAAACTGTATAGTCTCTTTACAAAACTTGTCGTTCCATATACAAAAGTTGAAGTCACGTTACAAAAGTTGAAGTCACGTTACAAAAGTTGAAGTCACGTTACAAAAGTTATAGACATGTTACAAAAGTTATAGTAACGTTACAAAAGTTATAGTCACTTTACAAAAGTTATAGCCACGTTACAAAAGTAATGGTCACGTTACGTAAACTTTATAGTCAAGTTAAAATGTCATAGTCACTTTACAAAATTATAGTCACGTTAAAACGTTATAGTCACGTTACAAAAGTTATTATCACGTTACAAAAGTTATAGTCACGCTACAAAAGTTATAGTCACGTAACAAACGTTATAGTCACGTTACAAACGTTATAGTAACGTTACAAACGTTATAGTCACGTTACAAACGTTATAGTCACGCCACAAAAGTTATAGTCACGTTACAAAAGTTATTATCACGTTACAAAAGTTATAGTCACGCTACAAATATTATAGTCACGTTACAAACGTTATAGTCACGTTACAATCGTTTTAGTCACGTTACAAACGTCATAGTCACGTTACAAAAGTTATAGTCACGTTACAAAAGCTATAGTCACGTTACAAAAGTTATAGTCACGCTACAAAAGGTATAGTCACGTTGCAAACGTTATAGACATGTTACAAAAGTTATAGTCACGTTACAAACGTCCTAGTCACGTTTCAAAAGTTACAGTTACGTTACAAACGTTACAGTCACGTTACAAACGTCATAGTCACGTTACAAAAGTTATAGTCACGTTAAAACGTCATAGTCACGTTACAAAAGTTATAGTCACGTTACAAACGTTATAGTCACGTTACAAAACTTATAGTCATGTTACGAACGTTATAGTCACGTTACAAAACGTTATAGTCACGTTACAAACGTTATAGTTACGTTACAAACGTTATAGTCACGTTACAAACGTTATAGTCACGTTACAAACGTTATAGTCACGTTACAAAAGTTATAGTCACGCTTCAAAAGTTATAGTCACGTTACAAAAGTTATAGTCACGTTACAAAAGGTATAGTCACGTTACAAAAGTTATAGCCACGTTACAAAAGTTATAGACATGTTACAAAAGTTATAGTCACGTTAAAAACTTTTTGTCTCGGGACTTTGTATTTGGGGTTCTGTGGACCTTGTATTTGGGTCTGTGGACCTAGTATTTGGGGTCTGAAAAAGTTGTATGTGGGGGTCTGGGCACCTTATATTCATATTTGTGTGGTATTGTTTAATTGTACAAAAAACAACATAAAAACTTAACAGCAATGTACATGAATTGTTTGCTCTATTTGTATGAGTCACTTTTGGTTAATTTGTTAATACAATCTACGTAAGATAACGGATTCAGTAATTTCACCTTCCTTGGGTGTTTTTTAGCAGACCTACTATTAATGGTAAATTTACTATTATTAAGTCGATTTATGCGGTCGATTTAAAACTGCTGTAAAAAATAGCCCCTATCACAATTTAGGGGGATCTCAAGATCTGCCACTGCAAATATATTAATTTATATTTTTATTATTATTTTATATGAAAGTTTTATTTAATAAATGTGTTCAGATTGTGAATTGCTCGTTAGAATTAACTATAACCGCTTCAATAAATTAATTACTGTGCTCACCTGGCATTCAATCATGGCGTCTCTTACAACGATGCATTTATCATCTGAGTGATAGCATTCCACGGCAAATGTGTTCGATAGTGAGGCGCCTGAATTGTGAAATAAAGAGGTGTGTGCATTTCAATTACTTGCTTATCAGTATGTCTGTTGATGCTGTACAATGCCAGATGCAATTGGTTTTTTGCTGATTTCGTTAAATTTACTGATATCATCATGACGTCTGATTTGTGTCATAACTTTGTGTTATTACTTTTAACTTTTACCATCTAATATTTTACTTGATTACTATATCTATGCAAGTGGTCGTCACATAAAAGTGTAAACTGTAATCTGTCCGCATTGTTCATGAATGTTAATAAACATACGTTGTAGTGATGTGCGACGAGGGTAAAACTTGAATTAACTATATCGTAAGTACATTATTTTATTAGCCAAAAATGGCAAAAAGAGTGTTAGCTCGTACCATAAAAGGTGTGATATATACAAAAATGGCAAAA
>JAUZND010039723.1:0-17128 GCA_034780555.1 Coelogynopora nodosa
TTGCAGTTTGAATATTTGTCTTAATCTCATAGTAAGTTGTTTATGTTGACAGTCATTTAATTATAACATTGTTGTAAAACTTGTAATACACTTTTGCTTTGCAATATAATTTTTTTTTAAAATGGTAATAGACTGGTAACTTATACCCACCCCTGTATACCACGTTTGTATGATATATGTAGTTATCTATTCTAGTCGAGTATTTTACTTCCGTGCGGGATATTCACCGCTTTTTTTGGAAAACTTTAAAATAGGTTCATATCATGACATAATTCTATACTACATTTATTAAATGTTGGTCAGCATTTACATGATTTAATCGATTAATAGTATTTCTTTTACTAATGTGTACAATTGGAATAGTGATGTATATGTCATGAATGTGAATGATACATTTTTTATAGAGACATTTTTAGAATTCAAAATTAAGTTATATTGCTGGAAATAATTATATAGTACAATTTTATAAAGTTTATAATTACAGACAGTTAGTGTATCTAGCAGTTCACTTGCATAATGAAGATAGGGAATAATATTAGAACAAATAAATAAATAAAATTGTGCAAAAAATTCAAATCAGTTGCTGCTTGTAATCTAATTTTTCAAAACAGATTGAAAATTCCATTCCTTTTTAAAATCTAGGTATATTAATTGAATGTGATGGTTACGTATAAACAAAAAAACTTTTTTTAAGCAAAGTTATTCTAATGAAGTCTATCAAATTGATATCGTTTCATAAAAAAAAATAAGTGGGAAGTTTAACCAAGTGGTACTTGAATTCGTGAAGTGTCCTCTAAACGGCTTGCATAAAATGTCTGCGACGCGAGTGACACTTTGTATCGAGGTAGTTGATAGGGGAATTTCCGACCAATTCTAAGATTGTAAGTGCGACTAATCAACTATTGTTGTTTTAACAAGAGTCCAATATTAACTATTCGGTTGGATGTATACACACATACGTAATGACAGATTTGTCAATAGCTTTTTAGACAATTATATTTAATCCACAATGTATCAGGAAAGATGACAAGTAGGATATTCAAAAGTAGAAACTATTAAAATTATTTTCTGATTCAATTAAGCAACTGGATACCTATTTTTATGCGAAGGATTGTTTTATTTAATTTAATGGTTTAACTCACATTTAATTACTTAATTAATCTACGAAAGAATAATTATTATGTGAAAAAGATTCGTTCTAAATTTATACATTTATATAGTATATAACATATCCTATATATGATAAAAATGTAACATTTATACATATTATGATACTATATATATTAGCCATATTATATCAAATTATGTACAAAAATTATTAATTTTGTTTACTTTACTAAATATTTAAGATTTTGTGATCAATAAGAAACATTCTTTTTATTACTAAGATTGATGCCGACCAGATATATTTCTCACTTTAGTATAAATCAATAATTTTGTATAATCTATATCTACGAATTTATTCTACAAGGATTTTTTTTAATATAATATTATTAATTTATTCTATTATTTTTATTGTTGACAATATAACAATATATCCAATTAACGAAAATAAAACGCTTTTAATTTTGTTGGATGATAATAAAACAATAATATTTTTTATACAAATTTGATCAATTTACTTATTTTATATCGTTTTAGATGTACCATTCAAAGACACCAAATATTAATATGAATACAAAATTAACGAATAAGAATAAGTGATTTTTAGAAATCTACCCTGTCAAATAACATAAAAAGTTCAAACTGGGCAACAATGCATAACGTTTAAACAAATACGGTAACTAATAAACTAATTTTAATTTTATTACAACTCAAAAGTGTGTATGATTATATTTTAAACATTACTTAATATACCCATAATTTTGCTTAAATTTCTCCATTTTTTTGTAAACTTAACCTTAGGGTAAAATCGGGTTATTTCGACAGTCGTGTAAAACCGACAGTATAATACTCGATGGCCTTAATGCGACATTCTTTTAATGAAACGGGTAAGGAAGGCTAATATACCGCATACATAAGCATGTATGTCTATTGCAATATTGTTGTTTTCTTACGTTAATACGTCTTAGTTTCTACCCTTGGAAAGATTTTATTGGATGACACATCGATATTGAATTTCTATATTTAGTAGGTACAATTTCACAATAAAAAGCGTTACATTGCTAATTTGTAAATAATATATTCTAATTTTATTAATTTTTATTAATTTTTATAAATTTATTAATTATTAATATTATAATATAATTAATACATGTGCAAAATTATTACACTGAAACTGTTTGCATCATTTAATGTATTTAGTTACTTTTTCAAGACAAATATATTCTATAATTTCTTAATTCTTTACTGTTATAGTCACCTCACATTGTAATTATACAATTATAAACACAATTCAATTTTTAAAAAACACCAATATTTATGTTAACAAGTTGTAAAGTATATTTCTGATTTTGCTTTCTGAGTTTGCTGATAAATTATTTATAAGTAATTTATAAGTTGTTGTGCTTTAATATTGTTGTTTAAAAGCCAGCTTTTCATTCAAAAGTCATCTCACCACAGCACAACGGGGTGACTCACCAAGGTGAATAAATTCAAACAGATATTATTCTACACTTTTACAACAAAATCGATCCACTTATTTTGTTCATTTCTATCAAATGTTTCTGACACTAGAATGTTGAGCCAATGTTTTCGCACCTTGATTCCTCCTACAATATTGATGCAGGGGCAGATCCAGGATTTTGAATACGCCCCCTTCAAAAAAATACTACCTCTTCCTGGATCCGAACCTGTTATGAGTCACCCCGTTTGACTTTGATGCGTCGACCGTTATGTATAACTTTAATACATTTATTTAATTTTGGAATTTCACATTTTAACTATTACTCATTTGTTTATAGCGTTATGTCTTGATTCATTGATTCATATTTAAGAAGTGATTAAAAAAAATAAAGTAAATTATTTTGTACATTTAGTTCAACTAGTACGATTTGATGTTAAATTAACTATGAGGTTGCGAACGCTATAGGAAATATCCTTTTGAAGATATACTTTTACAATTAAAAAGTGTGCTGACATACGTAAATGATTCTTATTATAATTGATAATTTTAAATGTATTGCCTTCAACTATAGTTCTCACTAAATAAATATTAAATACGAAAAAAACTAAATAACGAATATATCAATAAAACATGCAATATTAGAATCCCTTTAATTAATAAAAAAATATGAAGATATATATATATATATTATATTAATCCGACAATACCATACAAAAAAAATATGAAGATATTTATATATATATTATATTAATCCGACAATACCTTACTGAGACAGATTTAATTATATAATATTAATGATCAATCCACTCATTTCTTGCCATATTAAATAATTAATCAATATACTACATTCAGCCATAGGGTTATGTCCTAGTCAACAAACAGTACATCCAGTTCACAACGTTTACACACAGGAAAGAAAGATAGGGGTTCAGGGTTTCTTGGGGAGGCTGCCGTTCTAGCTGCCGGAGTCGTACACTATAGCTGCTGCAGCGTGCTCTGATGAGAGGCGGGAAGACTATAAGAGGGAGATTGACGCTCTCGCTTATAGCCATAGAAATGGATAGGATAGCCTTTCTATCCATTTCTATTATTATTATAGTCATGATTTAATATACGTGAAAACAGATCCGTTGACTGCGCTCCTGATTCAGGCAATACTAGCAATTAGAGTCCTTTTCTGAACCGTTCACAAAGCGGGAATTCATTGAGATTATGTGATAGTGAATGGAGAGCGTTTTTTCCAGGCGATCCACGTTTAGTACTCAGCTGAAGGGAGCATAACGTTTTCAATGGTTCTTTTCGGTTGTATTAGTTTGGCATACTTTTCTGGATCACCGCATTAACTACAGTGCCTTCGCCTAGTTTAGTAAAATTGTTAATATTTTGTTGAAATAATGTATGTACTATCGTTTTTGCATATTTTTAGTAGTAAGTACACACAAATTACTCTTTCTAATCTTATAAAAGTGCAAACACGTTTATCCATCTATTAATAATAATCAATAATTAATAATCAATTAACAGAAACATAACAATAGTCGTTCAATTAAACTATAATTTAAGGTCAATACTAACAGCGCTGATATTTCGTATTATTGCTAGCATCACTGTCCTCATTATTATTAATGTAATATAAAATAAATTGAGGAAACATAAATAAAATATGAAAAAATTTAAAAATAAATGAGTGCGCTTATTAAAAATTTAATTTTGTAATAAAAAAGAAATAAATAATTAAATAGTAAAAACTCTTTATAATATGCTAAATTATAATAATTTTTTCTAATGAAAATCATTTTATTTAATTGCCTGATTAGTAATTTTTTGTAACAGTTGATTATTTAACAAATATAAATAAATCATATTTATTTCTATGAAAAAATCTCGCTGAATTCATCAATCCACCATGATAACAATATTATCAAATACATTACCTGCCTCATATTTAATGCATGTAGTATTACATTTTTAAAATCTTAGGATAACAGATAATAATTGTTTATTTTCAAGCATATTATCGGAGAGACAAAAAACACTTCAGACCCCATACAAGATGGTTGACAACGTTCCTGAAAAGCACACTCTTAACATAGTTTGAAATGATTATTTGTACCACCTTAAAAGGGGTTGTAGAAAAACACTGTTGAACAATTAATAAATTAAAAATGTAGAAAACAGTGTAGCAGAAAGGGGAGGTTGATCAGAAAAGCTTTTTCAATTGAATAATGAAAAATATGTTTTTCCAAAAAAAAGAATTTACACCTTAAATATAATGTCTCTAGTGAAGTCGGTTAACTCCCCTCAACATATTATGAAACTAGCAGAAAGGGAATCCTAAATGGGATAATAAATGTGTTTGTTTGTGAGTTTTTCTAGCAATCCAAAGAATGGATAATGCAGACAATGTATATATATACAGAACAAACTGAGAAGAGTTGCTAAACACTCGACAAACACAGCTGTCTGCCAGGGAGAGATACAAGGAACACTGCTGGGATTCGAACCTGCTACCTTCACGCTCAATCACCAGCGCATTAACCAACTATTAGGCTATATTATATTTCATTATATTTTTCATACACAAAAGAATTTGAGACATTCTATATAATTTTGATATTACTAAAACACATATTTATATATTATCAGTGCATATATGTTATACAGAAAAAAAAAATAACTCAAGGGTCTATATAACGCTATTATAACAACGATAATATTCGTCAACGATTTTAAAATTGCCAAACATAGAAACACCTCAGACTGGGTGTCCATTGAAACCTTTGCGTGATCTCATGATAAATATGACAGTTAAGGTGTCTAATAATATATTAACCTCTAAATCAGAAAAAATCGTTAAAAATAAGTAAAGTCCATAGAAAAAATAACATAATTGAATGAACTGTATTTACACATGTATTGTTTTGTAAGACAATAAATAAAACATATGTTTTGGTGAGTTAAATTCTTCAAAGTTTATTTAACTATTATATATATTCTTAATTTTTTACAAAATTATGTACGAATATTATTTGCCAAAATATCCAAGCTAAAAAATAAGGTCACCTTTTTTATTTGTTGAAGGGAACATTTCGACCATCTAGAATACAATCATGTCAAATACATATAATGTGATAATAAGTTTTATATAGGTTATTTCATCAGCATGTATTGTAGTGTATGTATGCATGTTCATCAAAATAATTAATTTATACATGAGTGGGGTTCTATGGGCTACATTAAATTCACCACTAAAGTAAACAAAGAGTCAAACATTTTCAAAATAAATAACACCTTTTTTAAATAAAAAAATAGAATATTTTAAATATTTAGGACGTCGTATTTCATAATAACGAATCTCAATTTATGTTTTAAAACATATAACGTAAAGAAAACATTTTCGCAATAAAAAGCTTAACAAAACATGTGAATATGTATTGCGGGTATGCTGCTCATCATCTATATCCTTAGTATTATTTGTTTTAAACATGTCTCAGGAATTGTACTGCAAACCCCGTTTTACTTTCTAGAAGCAAAATAAAAAAAGTTGGACTACCAATAAATACATTAAGTTATCGAAATACAATGAATAAAAATCAAAATGAAGATTAGTTTAATACATATATTAAAACAATTATAATAAATTCCGTAGTCTATTCTTCTAATACAAAAACACCACTACAACCAGTTGTATAGTAAAACAGTGCCACAGTCAAATTCCTCTCATGCAGTATTAGAAAATAAATTGTACTTCAAACTATATCGATTGACAAAAACTTTCCCAAGAAAAATACAATTTATTTTCGAGACAACAACAAAATAATTACCGAGGAAATCCCACTCAATGGAGGGGAGGTAGATGATGATTGTTTACACCAGTCATATTCATTTGATTGTACACAAAAGCACGTTTGATATAAGAAAGGTAGGTCAATGGATCAAAACCTGTATTCGATTCCCATATACTACTACTATATACTACATATACTACTACTACTATATACTACTACTACTATATACTACTACTACTATACTATAGGTCGCAATACTCAGCTATTTATATTAATCAGGTCGACAGACACCCACACACACATTATGTATATACGTTTTCTATTTTTATAGCAGGCAATAAAAGCCTATAATATACACATAAGTAGCACATTCATGTTTAGCTAGAAAAGTTTGGGACAGAAACGATTTTACTATTTGAAAAAATTAACTATACATAATGAACAGGAAAAAACAGGTCTAGGCTTTGTGTCAATTAAGAAAGATGAAATCTAAAAGAACGACTCAATTGTAAAGATTCATTTTCAAATTCGTTTTTTATCCTTGTATCTATAATGCGCAGTATTTAATTGTTAATGCTAAGAACACATTAAGGATATGCAATCCCAGAGTTGTTTCATTGGTAATTTATACTGTTTAAGTAACGGAAATATAAGGGAGGTGGCAGTGAAATAACTAAACTATATACATCAACGGAGAAAAGAAAGGAGTTTATAAATGTCTATATTGTTGTACATTTATTGTTTTATGGGAACTAATATTACAGTGTTTAGTTTGAAACAGTTTGTTTTCCTTTCTTTTTAAATTGATATTATATAGACATCTATTTCAACACAGTAACAATAATTTGAAGACTTATTTTAGCGGGAAATGAACCTAGCTTGAAAGTTTGACGAATGTAACTATAAATTGTATTGCGTGCGTACCAGGTATTTGAAAAGAAAAGAAAAAAAAAAGATAATTATATTATATGTTTTATTTTTTTATTTTAACTATAGTGGACCAGAATATTTTACAAATAATGCTTATCCAAGCAAAACAGTGTATATCTAAACATGATTTGGAAATTTGTTGAATGTTTTTAGATAACATTTTTTTTGAAAATTGTTATTTTATAGGGAAAATATATGTTTTTAAATGTATAAAGTATGTAAAAACAATTTGATCTTGAGCTTATATTAAATTTTTAGTATTTTAGCCATTCTGGAATTATATAAGCAAATGAATAAAAACAATTTGTTGATATTATGCATAAATGTTATTGATTATTTTATATTATTTATATGATCATTTAACGTCAGCTCAGATTATTTATATTTTACACTAATGATAAATAATTTACACAAATAATATTAATAATGCTACATAATTAAGTAACTAATTGACATTTTAAACGTATCAGAGTTTCAACCACCTGAATATTTCAACATTAAGGCCTATGGCCACCAAGAGCGTCATGGCGAGACACGAAAGAGCTTTTCGCAACAAATAATTAATTAAGTTCTCTCCATGTGCGACATGACGTATCACATATTGATAGTTATACATAATTTATAGTAATATTTGCGTTAACTTATGTATTTCGTTGGGCGGCATCGCAGAAAAAGTTAAATAATTTCAATCTCAACTTTGTCGCGTCGCGCTTAGTGTAAACAGGCTCACTGAAAATTATATATTCAACTTATTGGTGAACGTCGGAACGCATCGCGATCTTTTTGGATAAGTGTTTAAAATGTTAACTTAAATAACTGTTGAATTGATCATTTAGCCTGGCCTTCAATAACCAGTAGCTGAATATGTATTAATTGGAAAAGGTTACTTAGCAGTTGTGGTATGGGTTTTGTTAAAGTTATGTGGTTTATGGCTATGATAAATTTTATGAAGATTTGAAGTTTTTATTGTTGTTGACAGAGACATTATGTGTTTACATTGGAAGAATACAGTTGAAATGTATTGATGGATAAATAGATGAGTTGTGGAATGCAAATATAAAGTATATACATAGATATATTGTTAAATGTTGATATTGCAGCAGTATTTATTTCAGATTTGAAAGAATTCTAAAACGAAATTATAAATATCGAAGAATTACAGTATATGATATTGAGAGAATTATGAAAAGAAGTTATGAGACTGGAAGACTAATTATATGATAATGTATATTGTAACAATATTATTTATTTGTGCTTTTTACAGCTTGACAAGTTTGATTTCGATTCTTCTCGTCAAAGTTAGATAGGAATCGTAATAGTTCCATAAATAATTAAATAAGATGAGTAATGACGAATACATTTTTTAAAATATTTAAATATAAATTTATTTTGATAAAATTAATTAATGGGAACCCTAATAAATTTCCAAAATTGGGATTGGAACATAGTTCATTTGTGGGGTCACAAATATTTTTGTTCCAGGGGTAATGTTGGTGACCGATAAAAAACATATTTTAAATTTGTTAAATTTAACATAATTGTAAGTTGGTCGCTGATATTTTATATTTAAAATTAGGTGTTGAGGTATACTAGATTAGTATTTCAAACGTTTACTTAAAAAATATAAATGTCTTAATAACTAACTTAATTAAGATTAAATTTTATAAAAAAATAATATCAAGATAGCATATAAACGTAAGTAATTTGGCTGATATTCTAATATATGTATCCTATATAAATAATTGGTATTTTTTCATTTATATATTGAGATTTATATATTAATACTAACAATTAAATTGGGACCAGACATAAATTGGCGAAAGCCTAGAATCGGTATATATCCGAGATCTAAAAATGGAATACATGACCGTACCCCTATATGTAATAATTACATGTTTTTATCAACTACGCTACCAATCAGGGAGAACATGACACTAAAGCTGGCGACTATGAGGAGTGTAAGAGCAAGAGAACATTTAACAGGCGCAAACTCATATTAAGATGGATATTCGTGATGATTTATATAATTTATTCATGATTCAAATAAGGAGGAAATGTTTTAGGGTTTTAGAATATCAAACATTATGAGTTTAAGGATTTAAGAGTCTAGGGATTTAGGAAATTTGGGATCAAGGAGTTCAGGGATATAGGAATTTATTGTGGGATTAAGGGATTAAGGAATTTAACAATTTAGGAGTTTTAAGATTTTGAAATATTTAAGTTTAGGAATTTAGGAGTTTAGGGATTTAGGAGTTTAGGGATTTTGGAGTTTAGGGATTTAGGAGTTTAGGGATTTAGAAGTTTAGGGATTAAGGAGTTTATGAATTTAGGGTTTAGGTATTTAGGAGTTCTAGAGTTTAAAGATTTTATGAGTTTAGGGATTTTAGGGTATTAAACTGTGATGGTATACTTATTGTATCTACGTATAGCGATTTTAAATCTCTTGTTATATTTCAAACTATTTCCATATTTGAATTAGTCGTCATGAACGGCGAATCCGCCCTGCAACGCGTCATACTGATAAAATTCTATAAGTTTACTTGAATGACCAAATTTAAAGTAGTGAAATAGAACCCAGCGATCTCGACTTAGTCGGAATCCTCATTGCAACCACCCGAATATGACATTACATGGTACAATGCAATGTATTTGTAAAAATCAAAAATTGTAGTTGAATGATCAATTACTACTATTAGGGTACCTCTGATCAATTTCTGATTAGAAAAATCGAAATCTGTGGCCTTGAATTAATTTGAAACGACTTCAACTTGTTTAAATCGGCCAATAGAAAGGCATAGCAACCAAAAACAAATGCTCATTTCTGATTGGCTCTCGAAACCTCAAATTTAAAATCCAAGCCCTTTATTTACCCGGAAACGACCTTGATCTACTTAAAATTGGCCAATAGGAACACAACATATGACCTGGTCCAAGGGCCGGACTGGAGGGTGTTTTGGTTTCTGTTTGATGGGGAGGGTGATGAGTTATAAAGCCTAGAAAGGGGGTGGGGGTGGCCGGTACTATGAGTCATGTTACTATTTTTAGATAGGTTGGTTGTACTTCTCATATACTACTTATATCGAATTAGCCGATTCGACATTGTGGAAAGCTAATAATTAACCGAGTATTTGGGAAAATTTTTTATTATTTAATGATGCGATTGGATTTGTGCAATACGCTGCAAGTACTTTGCGATGATTGGATTACTTTATTTGTCACTATATTTAGATGACAACCATGTAACCGCAATCGTGGAAAAGCATTTCACAAAATAACGAATGAAAAACATAGTAGAATATGCAAGAACATAACATATTTATGTAAAACTTTTTTCAACTTTTCAAGAGAGATATTTAAAGATTTCAATAATATATCATATATTAATATGTCGTAATTTATATAATAAGTTTAATTCGAGAACAAGGTTAACTTTAGAGATCAATGTTTAGATAGTGTAACCTATGCTTAGTCGATTTAATGCTAAAAGTCATTTTGGACCGACAATATGTTTAATCTACTAAACAATGAATAATGCAATGAATAAAGTAATTTACTCTTTTGCTTTTGTTGCATAAATAAGGTATTTGCATTATTTATTTTTCATTTTTCGATAGCTCTTCTTAATTTTAACAGCTCCGTGATAAGTGAAGTAGAAAAAACATCCTTTGAGACCCCATTGCAAGTGAAATATCTAATAAAATTATGATGAATTTTATTTCTCTTTATTGTCAGTAGTGTTAAAATTAAGTAAAATCTATTCGTTGTAAATCGAACGTTAGGTCAATACGAACCAAATTACAGTGACAAATTATTCACCTAATAAATAATTTTTACGACCGCGGACTAATCCGAAATTCTGCCCCAGCAAACATAACCTGGAAACATAATATAGTGTGTATCTAGGTTAAAACATATCTACTAATCCGAATAAAAAATTTGAACAGTGAATATTTAGATTCCACATAAGGATAGCCTTAATTGATATTATTGAACGTATTGTATATATAATAAAACACATTCCTCGTCATATAAGATAAAGTATTATATATTGAGAGTGTTTTCATCTTTTTCAATCTAATTATATATATTTAATTAATTATTACTAATTTATTATTTATTAATTTATGCATTGAAGAACAGAAAACATTTTGAAATATCATAATTAAATTTTTTAATTATATTTAACAAAAGTTCTATATAATCCACAACATTAATTTACAATAAATCATTAATTATGGAAGATTTTTATATATTATTTTGCCAATAGAAGACAATATTTATTTTTACCATGGCTGAGTAGGATACAGTGCTATATAAAAATCGATACAAAACAATTTTTTATGCTGTTTTCTACATTCAAAATGTCGTTATGGTCAAAACTTTAAATTTTATTATCATTTTCAGTATAGTCTGGTAGGTTAAAGGGCTTCGCCATTTCTATATTTTTTAATGTGTCCATTATAGCTAATTTTCAAATTATATGTATGCCCTGATCATCTGTCCGAAAATGGTCTTCCGATTTATTCAATATGGAGAGCCTTTACGGGTGTTACATAAAATTGAATAATTTATTCACAAATATATTGTTCCGCATATTCCGACATTTCAATTCTAATCATATTTCTACCATTGACAGTATTTATTAATTCATTGTTATAAATAAGACAATGGAAGGCTTTACATATTGTTATATTACATTTACTATTCACAGTTAGTTATGGATGTGGTTTGCTTCCGCCATTTATATATGTATGGTCTATGTGGTAGTTTATTTGTTAGGGACAATAAAAACATTGATAAGTTATAAAAGAGAGGGTTCTGGGAACAACGAGCAAAGTTCTTTTGTTTTTAATATTAATTATTATTTTTAAGTTGTTCAATGTGATTGGTATATTTTTTAATCTATAAGGATGACAGTCTTTTTGATTCTGTTTTAAGATAAATTCGAAACTTTAGTCAATCATGGATATTGGGAGCCTTAATTTAATAAATATTGTTTTAATTCAAGTATTCTTTTATGAACGTTTTCTTGTTATTACATATTATGCGGTAGTCGTATAGACTGATAACACGTTTTTATGCTATTTAGGAGGATAGCTATTCATTTTTTTATAATATTGGGCATTTATTGGTTTTGTATATAAATATATATATATATGTACATCTGTTGTTATTCATTTACTCTCCATTAAAATACTTAAATCTAATAGGTTAACTGGTTAATTTCTATAATTGATAACATCAAATAATTTGGATTTCATATTAATAATTCACATGAAGTCAAAATTACCATATGATGTCTATTACTGTCATCAAACAGTTAACTTCTTAAATTTAAGTTATTGAAAACTGCTATGAAAATGGACTAAGGATACACAAAATCAATTATAGTTTCCCATAATTATTAAAGTGATAATAGCTGTCATCCTAAACATTATAGAACCATGATTCCATTTAATATGGTAGAATAAGACTACGCTTATAAAAATGATAATTGAATTTAAGCATTATTGAAATAATCCAAAACCCATGATTGACCAAAGTTTCACATTTTTATTAAAGCAGAATTGTTATTTCCTATTTGAAAAAGTGTACTCTTCCAGAACAACCTAGAATACCCTATATGTATATTAATATGTCATCCTATTTTGAGAAATCTGCAAACCAAATTGCCCCACAACTTGCTTATTATTATACACGACCAACAAAAAATAGTAAATAAAACAAAAACTATATATTAATAAAGCCAAAAATTAAAGTAAATTGTAGAAAATTGCAACTTAAAATTGCGGAATATATAGCGATAATAACTTGTATTTTTTTAGGCATTTTAATTCATTATGCTTACTATATTAGAGATTATTTTCAATAACTAAGTAAATATTGTAAACCATTTTAATCGACTATTATACCTAAGTTAAATTAATTTTCAAGTATATAACATTTATTTTAAAATGTTATGCATTCATGTTTAATTTATTTAAATAATTTCTAATTAAAATTAGTAGGTAAAACATTTTTATTTTCATAAAGCAATTTTGATTTTATTAAGCGTTTGTGATTTTATTTAGTTGATTCAGATTTATTAAACTATAAATATATATAAAACAGCTAATTCATACATAAATAATTAACACAGCTACAACTTTATTTCGTGGCAGGTTCTATGTTGTTGCATTTCATTGCATTTTATAATTTTCGAGGTAGACTGCAAAATTTAAAGCTTGTATTAATCGAACAAAAAACTAATTTAATCTACAGTGTGTTCCAGTAAAACTGTTTCTGTTTTATTGTAAAAAAATGTAAACAATTAAAAAGGAAAATTAAAACTTGTACGCTTTGCTTTAATTTAAGATATCTTTTGTTTTAAACAAATGAATGGTATTCATATATACTTAAGTATACGCACATTGCTTCAGAAAATGTTTAAAAGAGCAAGAGCACTATTAAAACTTTGAGGGAAATAGTTTTGGTCTACAAATAAATAGTAAATACATTGTAAATCAAATGATATAATATACATTTTACACGTATCACCCCTTCGAACTGAATTCATACCAAACCTTATGTATAGTAATGTAGTTTACAGAACCGATAATAATTGCTAACACAAAATACACACTATAATATAGCACGTCTTCTTCAAAGCACCCATTTTCAAATTAATTAAACAAAAACTGTTTTTGTTTGACTACAAAGAGAAACCCCTGTCATTGATTTACAAATATGATGTTTTTGCAGACTACAAAAGAATGTTGTTTTCTATTTCATGGGCACATCTGGTTCAAAGTACCATATATATTATTGAAAGAATAACATGAAAAAAATAATTGGATACATTCATGCGAAAGTAAGCAAGGTGTTGCCATGGTTTTGTTATTCGTCCATGTTGCTGTATATATTAGTAACCTTCTTAATTAATACATTTAAATCTGCTAATTTTATGTTTTGCACATTGAAAACTGTTTAAAATATATTTGTGTGAATTAAAATGTAAAAAAGTTTTTCAGCATAAATTAAATTTTAAGTTACACATATCATAAAATAAGATGCTATCTTTCATTATGTTAAGGATATTTAATATTTGTACATAATTAAATTAATATCCCTTTTATAGATTTGTACTATTCTTGTTAATGGGAATTAAAATTATGTTTCTTAATAGTCGTCAATCTGTTCAAAGAGAAACAATTAACGTAAATAACGAATGAAAACATAATGGATTTTCATTAAATTAGTATTTTTTTAAATGCTTTAAATGGTTATATAGGAATATATTGTTCCCTTTTAAAAATATGTAATTTGTGTTTGAAACATAAGTTTTTAAATACTTGTAAAATATAGGAATATAGTATTTATGTTTTGTTAATCGAACGCGATATTTAATTTGAAATGATACCGACATCAAATATTACCATTTTTGTATTGTTTCACTGCATGAAAGCATTTACAAATTGTAAACCGCATAAAGTGTTTATATCCAATAATAAATTATAAATTACATTACCACAATTAATTTCTTCTATTTTTTTAAATGCGTTGGAATGGGTATTTTTACATAATGATACATTTAAAATGATAAGTTATGAACACATTATGACAACTTTTTTTAAATACTTTTATACCTTTCTTTTTTTACACATACAATTGTTTCACATAACCTATTTCTACTTTTAAAAATTTTGTCTCTAAATATCTCATTACTAGTATTACAATAAGTTATGTTGTTGACGTAAATTAAGCCATTTAATTAAATTAAACAGATATTAACCATGTTTTATGCAATTATTTTTTAATTAAAGTTAATATTATGGAACAGATATTTGACTATATAGCGTGTCCGAATGTAGCATAAGCAGAAGTTAGTATTTGACATTTACATTTATTTCTCGTTAACAATTGAACGGGCAACAGGAAAAGGAGGATGTTTATTTTAAAAATTACTAATTTTTTCTAAAATAATATATTGTGCAAATTATTTACATCTAATTGAGTTGTAATTTTCAGACATGTTTGGGGAAAATTATTCAAATGGTCTTATAATGATGCAGTGATGTAATAATTTGGCATTCTATATAAAAAAAGTATTTTTCGTAGTTTTGAAATATTTTTATTTTATTTTCAATATCTATTTCGTAAATTGTCATTGCATTTCCCTCAATTATTTTAACTGTTTAAATGTTTAAATGTTATGACCTTATCATTGCTGGAAACGTTATATTAGATACTGATTTTAAATAGATATATCTTCTAAATTATCCAACACTTTTTATCAACAATTTTCATAATACTTTTACGAAATTCAAGAATGAGACATTTTTTAGATAGTACGAAAATTCAAAGTAGGATTTGAATGCTATAATGTAGTAAGCATTACTAAAATTAAATCAACACATTTTTTCTGTAAAAATGACAAAATGCATTTTTTGAGATAAAATGAATGTTGTCAAATCAAAGGTTATACACTACATATATACATTGTATATAGTTTATATGTATGTTTATATATATGTTTATAAATAACATATTTTTCAAAATAACAATATATTGATAGATTGTTTGCAAATGTTGACGTCATAAACGCTATACCACGTGACAACATTATTTTCATTTTTCATATTGAAAGCAGCTGGCCAAGTTGTTAAATTTTTTAATCATTGGAATACTTTTTAAACTAAAATAATTAGTAATTTTGTTATTCTAACCACCACCCCCGTTAGCCCTACTTTTGTACGTTAAAATTGAGGAAATCGATAATATATACATATCACTCATTATGTCTTATAATATTAGTATGAGAATTATATAGTAATTAAATAAATATTTACAGTAATAATCCTAATAAAATAATTAGAATAATTAACAAAAATGATGTGATTTTTAAAAGATATACCCAAACTTATTACGTACGCTTTTATCAGTTTTTTAATAAGCTACATTCAAAAGGTTTACTAAATTGACTTAATTTGATGTTACCTATATCCCGTTGGTCTGCTATTTATATAAAACATTGATAAACATGCACAGAAAACAATTCACATTATACATGACTCGATGGGTTTAAAGGGATAAGGGTCGAATAATATAAGATGGTGGAGAAGAGTCACTTTTAATTAAAATTTGCGAGTTTTTAGAAAAAAGACTTGAGAAAATTAACGATTTTTTAAACCAAATATGTTACGCTATAGAACTAATAGGTTACGTAATAATTAATTAATTAATTAATTAATTAATTAATTAATTAATTAAGTCATTATTATGTAATATGGTTAAGCTACATATTGTAAACTAATTTGAAACATTGGGGGTGTGTAGTTTTTTTCAAAATTTAGAATAAATAAAAAAAGTTGACTAAAATAATATTCATTCAGATCTTATTTAAACTTGAAAAAAATTGTAATAATTACACATGTATTGTAACATCACACCATGAAAACTTTGATATTAGACATTTAAACATATTATGATAACCATATTTTATTGCGAAAACAATTTTAAAAAATGTAACATTAAATCATTCCTTAAAGTTAATATAATGTTTTTTTTGTATAATCATGTTTTTATTATATGAGTAACATTTTCTGTAAGTTTACTTTATCATTTAATTTTTTTTCTATATTTCACATAACAAATGCATTTCATTATATGCAAATGTAACAAACATGCTGATTGTATGCTGATGTAGGATGATGTATGCTGATGTATGCTGCTGTATGCTGATGTATGATGATGTATGCTGATGTATACTGATGTAATTTGATGTATGCTGATGTATGCTGATGTATGCTGATGTATGCTGATGTATGCTGATGTATGCTGATGTATGCTGATGTATGCTGATGTA
>JAUZND010039734.1:0-21258 GCA_034780555.1 Coelogynopora nodosa
CCCAAACACGATTTTCCTATGTAAAAAGGCCCAGCACCACATTCATCTCAGGAACTACGCTACCTACAGACACAAACCATATGTCAAAATGAAGCCCTCAAAATTCTAGGAAGTTAATATTTCTCTGATTTTAATTTAATTAATTCCTTCTTCAATTATGACATGTCTATAGCCATAGGTAGCATAGTTCCTGAAATGAATGTGGTGCTGGACCTTTTTACATAAGAAAATCGTGTTTGGGGATACATGATGTCATAACTCAAGAAGGAATTTATTAAATTAAAATTGGAGAGATATTATCTTCCTAGAATTTTGAGGGCTTCATTTTGAAATATTGTTTATGTCTGTAGGTAGCGTAGTTCCTGAGATGAATCTGGTACTAAGCCTTTTTACATAGTAAAATCATGTTCGGGGACACATATGACGTCATAACTAAAGAAGGAATTAATTAAATTAAAATTGGAGAGATTTCATCTCTCTAGAATTTTGAGGGCTTCATTTTGACATATCATTTGTGTCTGTGGGTAGCATAGTTCCTGAGATGAATGTGGTGCTGAGCCTTTTTACATAGTAAAATCAGGTTTGGGGACACATATACAGGGCTTGAAAATTCACTGGTAATTACTGGCCGGCTGGTAATTTTAGATCAAAATGATCAGTTTTTGAGATAGGTGAATAGAGCCTATAAAAAATAGATGTGTGTTAGGGGGGGGATCCATTCTGAGATGTTGATAAATTTGGATAATTTTCATAACAATATATAATAAATACAACTAAATATTTCTAGTTTTTTTAAAATTTCAACAGATCATTTTAGGGGGCATTAGGGGTCAAAAATAATAATAGATTAATTTCCATACACCTCATTCTAAATATTTCAAGATGTAATAAATTGTCTTAGATTCATTTAAATATGCATTCTAGGTAGTAAACTTTCAAAATTTTCCTTGCTATGTGCGGTTTTATAGGCTACGCTACTGAATAGCCATATGGTTCATGGAGATTGAAACTTGCCAGTAATTTTTCCTTGCTAATTTCGAGCCCTGCATATGATGTAATAACTCAAGATGGAATTAATTAAATTAAAATCGGAGAGATATTATCTTCCTAGAATTTTGAGGGCTTCATTTTGACATATCGTTTGTGTCTGTAGGTAGCATAGTTCCTGAGATGAATGTGGTGCTGAGCCTTTTTACATAGGAAAATTGTGTTTGGGGACACATACAATGTCATAACTCAAGAAGGAATAAATTAAATCTTGAGATATATCATCTTCCTAGAAATTTGAAGGCTTCATTTTGACATATCATTTGTGTCTGTAGGTAGGGTAGTTCCTGAGATGAATGTGGTGCTGGGCCTTTTTACATGTCTCGGATAATTGTGTTTGGGGACACATATGACGTCATAACTCAAAATGGAATTAATTAAATTAAAATAAGAGAAATATTATCTTCCTAGAATTTTGAGGGCTTTATTTTGACATATTGTTTGTGTCTGTAGGTAGCCTAGTTCCTGAGATGAATGTGGTGCTGAATCAGGAGCTGAATTGGGAGATGAATATGGAGAAAAGGTTTAATACATATATATAATTCAATAATATACATGCAGTTTGCAAATTTAGATTTTTTTTTAAATATTAACAAATACATCTGTATTGATGTCACTGCCATATATAGCATTATTTAATCTTTAATATTTAATTATGTAATTATAGTTATACCTTTATAAGTAATATTTAACATTATATTAAAATATATTAGTAATAGTGATATATAATATATTAATATTATATAGATAATATATCAGAGAACATAATATGGTATATAATTAAGATATCAGTTAAATATTAATTTGAATATTGGTTTCCACAACATGATTCAGAAAGCTTATTAATTTGAAGGATATATTTTTGTTTTTAAAGATCTTTGACTTCCAAATTAGCAAGAGCCACTTGCTTCTGAATGGCTAAGGTTTCCATTCGAGCTATATGCTCCTTGTAGGCATAATCCACAATAAAAGCATGTGAGTGTTGCATCTGGGTTCATGGAGTTATTATTGGTTATGGGGTGGATGTGTAGGTCGTTGTCAGACCATCATCTGAGACACAATCATCAAGCTCTGGTTCATTGAGTTGTGTTCTTTGTCAGCATTGTCATCCACATCATTGTCCAGATTATGAGTTCAATAAAGGGACCATTTTAAGCTTTGCCTTCAAGATATCTGCGATAAGGGTTGACAGTGGTTCTCCTCCTGTCTCTTGACAACCCTTTTTATTAATGTGCATTTCTTAAAATTGGTTGTTTTATTGTTGTTGATTTACAAACCATTCCAATTTTTTTGTCTATTAATGTAATTAGTAGCTAATTAACATTATTAGTAACATTTTGAATTATATTTTTTATTGCTTAACCACCAAAGTGGCAAAAACAATTTTCATACTTTTTATGAATCTCTCTTTTTTTGGACTTTACTAGATTTGTTTTGTTTGTAAAATGCTGGACAATACAAAAATTACTAGTGTATACCCTGAAAACACAAGTATTATATACTATACTATGATTGGGTGCTGAGGAGTTGGTTGTTAACTAAATTATTAGAATACATAATAGCTTTATCATGACCTGGACTAATGGCAATCTGTGTGTATTATTAATCACTTGGGTAACCCTCAGTACACAAGTATTATATTTAATATAGGCCCTACTATACAATGATTAGGAACTGGCAATTTGGACATAAGCCAAATTATTATGTATTATTATAGCTTTATCATGATCTGGAATATATTGCCAATCTGTGTGTACTATAATAATTGAACTTAACAAAATACATAGACTATTCTCATGATAATATTAGATACCTCAGAACTAAAATTAAATCATGGATATTGATCCTGAATACAATGCTTATAATATTTTATACCACCCACCTATTCATGATTGACAAAACCCATTAAAAGAATATATACCAAGCAACAATTCATCTCATAATTTAAATTATTAAAAGAAGGTACAATCAAATTTACAAACTTGTTGGCTGCCTTTCATAAATGCCCAGCAAGGCAGAATGTATCTCTATCTGTAATCATTCAATTATGAGCAATACTCCATTTCTATGCAACAGGATCATTTCAACTGTCAATCAGTGATTTATCTGTTGTAGCTCAATCAACACCTAGTGTAACCATTAAGACAATTTCAGGGTCAATATATGGCTGTTACAGCAACTGAATCTCAAATTTGTCTACATTTACAAACTGTAATTAATGTGGTCATCTTGTGTGCCATTCTACACAATTTTTCTCTAACATGGAATGTCCAACTCCCAGAAAATGATGTAGACCCACCTCTCAACCTCGCCAACTTCAATCAAGGCATCGTAAATCAAAGGCTTGTTGGGAATGTTTTTAGAACATGACTAATCAACCAGTATCTTAACTATCTTATTTTTAATAAAATTGAGAGGTAACTTTTTGAAAAAAGGTATATATTATTATTATATTTAGTAATATCTTATTAGTGTTTTTAAACTTCATTTATTTGAACGCCATTTAATTTAATTTGTATATTGTGTATATATAATCAGCACATATTTGCATATTTTAAAATGTCAGTGTGAATAAGTCAATTTCATGTGTTTGTGAATAAAGCTATAATTTTTTTAGACTTATTTGTGACATTTTTTATATGTAAGAAATATATATACTTTTAATATGGACAAAATCAATAAATTTTTATATGTGCTTGTTGTGTAAATATATTTATTTAGAAATGAGTGAAAAAATTGTATTATTTTGAAATAATAAATACTTACTTTAATAGTGTTTTTTAATAAATATACATGAATGTATTCTTATTATATATGAAGCCTAATGTTTTATAATCAACATTTTCAAAACCCACACAGAAATAGTTGTATTTAATTTATATAAAATATGCTATATGGAAATATCATATTTTTTATAATATTTGATATAGACATGCACAAATACATTTCTTAAATATATTTTACAATATAATGTAAAAAAACTTAAAAACGTTTATATATGCATTATAATGCATTTGTTTACTAAAATTAATCTTTAGACCTGGGTTAGCACTGGTAGTACCCAGGGCTAAATATTTCAGGAAGTTAGCATGGGGTGCTAAGTTAGCCCGCATTCTGTAATATGAGTTAGCACTAGCCTGGGGTATTTAGTCTTAGCATGCATTCTATAACATGGCCAATAATCTAAAACTAAGGGACTTTGTGCCTTGAATTGATTGATTGCATTTGTGAGTCATACTAATGTTTCATGACATGTAAAAGTTAAAACAAACTTACATATAAAAGTATTTTACCAGTATTTTATGTGACAGAATAAACAGTTCAGCTTAAATTAATAAAAGTTATATAATATAATGTTGCCTTGGTTTGTTGTTGTAAACATTTGTATATATATTAAAAAAACTATTTTTTTGTATAAGATTTCATTTTCTTGGCCAATGCATGTGGGCTATCAATAAAAACTGGCCCAATCCAGGTATATCCATTGCAAATTTGTAATGGACAACAACCATAAACAGTTTTATTATTCAAATCTGATGTAACATAACATTTAATTTCTTTATTCTCGATGACCCAATAATGTTTTCAATCCTATTTATATAACTGGGTGAAATTGTGATCTTCATATGACTTTTAAAAGGTTTATATTACATCACAAGTTTGAAATCATTAAAAAACAAGCATAGCAGCCATATTGATAGAAATGAAACAAAAGTATTATTGTTTATTACAGTACCATGTTGATTTAAATATATATATTTTATTATTATATTATTGTTATAGTTTTTTTATAACATATTATTATTTTTTATATTTTTAAATTTATGCATAAATATATTATATTTTACATGTAAACAATACAAAAATATAACAATGACTAAATATTTATTTGTGCAAATGTTAGCATGTTATATTTAGATGTTTAATGTACTTAGTAAATAAATTGAATATAAATATAATAATATCTATTAAAGATATATAATGATATATTGTATCAAAATTTTACAATATAATAAATATTATTTGCGATCTTCCATTTATGGTTTTACAGTGATAATAATTTTAGTGTATTTTTAAGGCTGAAATTGTTCCCAAGTGCATAAGCTGTAATTCAGAAGATAAGACATGACACAAACTCACAATTCAGTATAGCATATATTGTATGATTTCCTGAATATGCTGCACTTTGTTGGATACCCAGGATTTCATACACAATAAAACGGATAAACATATAAATTATTGCCAGTTCTGCAGTATTTTAAAATGGCAGTGCTTTCTAATAGCGTTCTGAATTGGTTTCATACTGAAAATATGGCATATGCGTCCTAATGCATTGTCTCTATATACAATTGTTATTATGCACTTCGCATTGCGAAGTTATGATTTGAATTAAAGATTTAGAGGTCATTTCCATCATCTCTTAGATCAGCACAAATCTGCTATAATATTAAGACACCATAGGTGGTGGGGGTACACATTCCATTTAAGAGCAGAACAATGAAATTTGGTACACATTACAGCAACATATTTAATAGTTTTATTTCTCATTTTAAAAATTATAAAAAATTCATGTCTGCATTCTTTGATTTTATTAAATTAAATATTAATGTTATTTTTTATTATGAAAATTATTATTTATAACAATTTTATTTAGTCTGAGTGATTGCTCAGACCAAATAACAATTTTTATTTGGTTCTTGACATCATATATCAGAGTTGTTTATCTTCCACTGATTGGCAGAAATTCACTGATTCCTAGTCAAATTATATCACTCCATACTTGTTTGAAAACTGCAATAAGATGAAGAGAGGGGGTTAAGGTTGTGGATATTATTATATTTGAATTGACAATGGTGTAAAATTAAATATAGAAAGAAATCAGTTTACACATACTTGTATTACTAATTTTTATTGTGTTGGTCCCCTTGTACTGACAAAAAATCTTTAAAAGGGCAGTGTGAGACCAATAATATTTGTGTTGATATATTTTAAAAAACACAAATTGGTTTGTTCAATTCAGTTGTAGAAAGTGAAAAAATAAATTTTATGATTCAATCCACTGTTAAAATCTGAATTTCTAAAAATTTGTAAATTGTCTAGACTGAATCATTAAATTTATTTTTTCCCTTTCTACAACTGAATTGTACAAACTAATTTGTGGTTTTTTAAATATATCAACACAAATATTATTGGTCTCACACTGCCCTTTTAAAGATTTTTTGTCAGTCCAAGGGGACCAACACAATAAAAATTAGTAATACAAGTATGTGTAAATTGATTTTTTTCTTCTATATTTCATTTTACACCATTGTCACGAAATTTACACTAATTAGTGTACTGTAGGCTGAGATTTGGTGATTTTGAAGGAAACATCTCTTTTTGTGATTTCATTTAATATTTATGGAATACCATTAAAATTAATATATATACATATTGTTTGATTTTGAAGAAAACATTATTTTATCCTCTTTTCATATTGATAGAAATAATGTAAAGTTTATAAAATTTTGAATTAAATCTTAATTTTTACATGATCTTTAAAACATGAATATTTTTTGTGTAACTCGTGGTTTTAATTTTGTAGTTACAATTTTCTATTAGTAGTAACCATAACATGTTTGGCTGCAATAAATATAAATAATTGAAAACATACATATAAAAATTCGTATTTAGATAAAGTTTATATAACGTTTCAGTTAACTATAATGCCATTTTTAAACAAGGAGGCTGTTTTTTTAATAAAAACTATTATTTGAAATCAAATGTGGTATTTCATGGTTGCTTGTAAAAAATATAGAAAATTACTAGGATTTCACAAGCAACCATTACAAACCACATTCTTTACAGAAGATTTTTATAAACTGATAAATCAAAAACTTATTTATAATTTTAAGATTAAAACATGCTTTTATTTGAAACCTTATTATCAAAATTTTTGTTGTTTTATTACTGATATATTGAAATTGGTTTTAAGTTTTTTCATATTAAGCATATGAAATATTTATATATTATATTTAGTATAATTATAATTAAGTATGAACACGGTGAAAATAAGTATCGTTTTCAAATACATTTTTTGTGTTACATTTATTCGTACTTAGATGTCTAAATAAAATATAATGAATGGATTTATCATAATCTTTTTATTAATATCGCTATAAACAAGTTTAATTTACCTGAATTTTTTTATAGTTTTTCATTTTATAATTAATCATTTAGATTTATTGAGCAAATGTGGAGGTATTGACCTATATGACATCATATTTTTATTCAACTTCCAGACCATGCAGAGTGTTCGTCTTTATCGTCTTTCACGGCCATTAATCTCCCTGACAAATGCAGCCCGTACTAAAACAATGACAACAGGAATGGAACCAGGAAAGGGTACAACATCATCCGGACAGATTCGTCCTAATCCTCCCAAGTTTGATGATAAGATGAGGGAAGACTCGATAGTAAAAGGAGATAACATGTATCGAACACGCAGTCATGCCATTCCAAACGAGGTAAATTCTGTTAGGTGCAATTGTGTTGGTTAATTTATTGTAATATCCTATTTTTAGAGAAAAAAATTAATCACTAGTTTTTAGTTTTTTAATATTTAAAATTAAATATACTTTTTGTATAAATCTGTTTTGTGAGTATTGGTTACATGTTATAATATTTAAAGATGGAGATAACACCAGTTACGTTAATAAAATAGTTATGCACTCTTTCGTTCATGGCACGTTAAAAAACGCTAAATTGAAAAGTGAAACCAAGACAATTCATCAATTTACATAATGAATTCATTGTTTATTTTTGATCATTTTACTTATTGTTGGTATTAATTTATTAGTTCAGATAAAAAATAAATTATTGAAACATTTTCACTATATTTATGTCTTTATCAACTGCCCAGGTGAATGTGATCATGAGTCATGAAGAGTTCACCGAGGAAAGCAAGATCATGGTACCCGAGGACGCGGATGTCAGTGTGATATCCGGCGTCCCTGAGGAGCACATCAAAACAAGACATGTTCGCATCTTCCTCCCGACCAAGTCGGCCATGCAGTCAGGCACTCGCAACGCCAGCAGCTGGCGAATGGAGTTCGATACGCGTGAGCGTTGGGAGAACGCTCTTATGGGTTGGCAGAGTACTGGTGATCCTCTCTCCAATGTTCAGATTGACTACACCACAAAGGTATTCATCTTAGTTGTCTCAGTTTTTACTGATATATCACTCAGGAGTTATCAACCAAACACTAAAAATATGATATTTATTTGGACATAATGAGATGTATGATAAACTTTGGTACCATTTATAATCTTTCATAAATTTTAATATATGTATTTACATTACGTGAAGTTGGAAATTAATGGACATGTCGTTTTCTGCTCAATATCTCACATGTTAATTTGACACTTTAAAACAAAATGTCAAATGTTCATTAACTAGTAGCCAAATAATTTATACTGTTACATAATTTTGATATCTGAATCATTTTCACGGTAGCTCTAATTACTTGTTATAACTTTTTATTTGTTGGACAAATTAGAAATAAACGCATTTGCATCTTTGAGTGTCCATTATTTCACATTATATATACTATTTTACAATTTGAATAATATATTTATTTCAATTTATAGGAAGAGGCCATTGCTTTCTGTGAAAAGAATGGTTGGGAATATCATGTGGAGGAGCCTAAGCGACCCTTTCTCAAACCTAAAAGCTATGGATCCAATTTCTCGTGGTCTAAGCGCAGCCGTGTATCTACAAAGTGATTCACGATATATCGAAGAAGTTGTTTTCTGTGGCAACATTAACACTATTTTCTTTGAAGGATATAATACGTTAATATTTATTTAGCGATGCAGTATGTTATAATTTCTAACATGAACTGTATCAGTAATGTATGTAGACTTTTCTCATCTTCAAAAACAATTATTTCCGTTTGTTTTTCCTTTAAAGAATACATAGTATCTTGTGTTACTTGATTAAAAATAATATATTCATCTGATGATTTTGTGCTTTTGTGTTTCGTTTATAGTTTTTATAAGTGTACATAAATATAGTTGTTAATTGATGCCAGGTGTTCATTTTTAATTATTACATTTAAATGTTAATGGCTGCTTTTGTTTCGTGTCTATGTAAATAATTGGACTCTATTTTGATATCAAAGGATATCAAAATAGTATATGGTTTACGTGAACATACAAGTTATGTTTGAATAAAAAATAACTTTAATTTAAACAATATATATAGTATTAAATAATGCATTAACTTTTAGTCAAAACATAACATTTAAACAAAAGTTTAGTACACATTTAGTATTGATCGATTTAACGTATAACTCATTAAATCTTAGTAACTTTTTTAATAAACTTTTTAGTTTATCTACATTTATCTACTGTATATATTTATTTCATGTGTTTTTACAATGATTATGTATGGAAATGTTTTTTTACATTTAGTAGTTCTCATTATTAAAGTTTTAGTAGTTTCTGCTTTCAAATCTGACTGATTCATTGTAATATCTACCCAGATTTAATATTTCATAATAAAAAAAATTGTATTACGTATTGTATGTACTCGATACTTATAGATGGCAAAAGAACGATCTCGTCGAGAACATGCGGGGAGTAAAATGGCTCGATTACTGAACAATGAAGACCAGGACGAGTTCTACTCAAGCGTGTATGGTGGCTTTAATGAGGTAGACATGATACTAATTCATCATACAATTATACGTTATTGACAATTTGTTTTCCATTGTAAAAAACTCTATAGGGCCCACATGTCATGTGGGATAGGCAGGAGGAATGATAACGGGCATTATTATAGCATGGAAATTATTTAAATCAATCTAGTCCGAATCGATAAAAAGTATTGTCTGTTTGTTCTAATAGCGTCTCATTTAATCTCTATGCTATAATTATGTACAGTGACTCGTTGAGTACTTATTAATAAAGCGTAATGCATTAGTTAGTTTCAGGCAAGCAACCTTGGAATAGAGTTGATAAATTAATTAATGAATTGATAAATTAATTATTTTAATTAAAATAAGCATGAATTAAGTCGTTTCAAATTGAAAGTGTAATATCACATTAATAATGCAATGGTGTAAAATAAGTTTCGGACATATTTTCTAATTTATATTACTACAAAGCAACTGAACAAACTAAGGTTAGACGACGCGTAAAGGAACTCATATGCCAAGTTTTATACGCAACTTGCATAGATAGTAATATCTGATAGGTTCAAAACTTACACCAGCATGAATTATAGAAATATAGTCTTCCACCATTGCAGACTATATTTCTATATTTTCTTTTCATGGTGGCAAATTGCATTATTATATCCAATAAAAAGAATTATAGTCCTTTGCCTAGTATTACACATACCATTGTTTCCATTTGAATCGCATATATTATAATAATCCATATAAATTTATATTGTATACTATAATCTATACATAGTATTACTCCCGAAGATTTTTTTTATCAAAACTTAAGTTGAACAAATCCCATATTCTCATTGATGTATATTTTATAATGATGCATAATTTAGTCACCGATACTATATTAGCCATCGTAATATATATATATATATTTTTACTAAATAGATGAAAAAAATTAAAGTTGATTTTTATGTGAAATACATTCACGAACTTAATGTAAAAAATAAAGTTTATATTTTGTGCATGCGGACAAGAAAGCTCAGTATTTTTTATTTTGTGGTTTCTACAAGTAAAGCTATAACTAATCTTTGTTAAATTATTTTATTTCCCCCGTCAAAAATTTTCCATTTAAATTTCGGAATTACACACTTTCCTCATCAATAGTTTCACAATTTTTAAAACATTTGTACATAAAAATCTGTTATCAGTCAACCGGATATGTAATATATATGTATATATTAGGTTACATATCTGGTTGGTTACATATATATATATATGAACAAAATACTTTACCTGCTTAATTTACCATTTTATTAATTGTCGGAGTCTTCAGTCAAATAAATATTTCAATAAACAATTTTTCAATCATATTATGATTTTTCATAACTTTTAGATGTTATTAGCAATTTTTCACATGGAAGTTAATAGACATAGATATAATATTCAAACACAAAATGCCCAAGAATCAGTTGATGCATTTTATAATAAAGTACTGCTATCGTATGCACAACTATAGCTGTCTTTATAAACTGTTTTCTAAATTGGTATTTTATTATTCAAGTTCTTTATTATAATATTTTTATATGCATAGTTGTTAAAAAGAGTTATAAACAAGTATTGTTCATTTTTATTTTTAATTAAGATTTATCGTACAGATATAATTCTTTACGTGTCATCTTAAACTAATAACTCAAAATAATACAATTAATTAACACAATATTTCAGATTAGCAAAACGTATAACTTTGTAATGCGACGTTTTAATGTTATATTTCTATTGTACATAATATTTCTCCTGTGTTGGAAAGGAACAAGACGACGTCGACTATCAGTCTGAGAGCTCCGGAGATGATGTTGTCGACTCTGATTTTGACGCAAAAGAAGATGACGATGTCAAGTCGGACGATGATGATGATGCAGTTCAAGGAAAGCGAAAGAAGCGCGTTGTCACTAAGTCCTACAAGGTGCGCGCTCTTCTCATCTATACTTGAATGAATGGTGTACCTGGCAGTTGTGATCTTGTTATGTTTTGTTCTATAAAGGCATTATTAAAATATATGACAATTTAAATGAGTAGGCCTATATTTAATCAACGAAAAGAATTTGATACATTTTTTTATACGAAAGGGAAATAATGATTTTGCGATTAGCATTTATACATTTTGTTTGTTGTTAGCCTTTTTGAGTTAATTGTAATACTATTTAGAAAGTGTAGAAACTACAATTAATATAGATATAATGGGCTATCTGCAATATCTCAGGAACCAAAGCGTCAAAAAACATCGGCCTCAACAACGAAGCCTGCAAAAGTGGAGGTCAAATCGGAAGAGCCGATAAAAACGAAAGTGACAACAAGAACCGAACGACCTGCAGCACCTGTCGTTATTGGTGAGTTTGGAATCACAATCGCTTCCCTGAAATAATCATATTAGTATGTGATGGTAGCATGATATTAGTTAACGAGATTTATGTTATTCTTTATGCTACTGTTTTATTTAATATATTGATTTATTCACTGAGATTTGTTATAGTTTTGTATTTCGTTATATATATTTATAATACAATTATTGTATATCGTTCAAAAATTTTGTTTCACCTATTTTATTTATATTTATCATCTTGATTTATCATCTTGGTTAAATTTGTATTCTCATATATATATATAAATGCGTACCATGAATCGATACGGTAAGATAATATTGTTACAATAAACTACATATTATAACTTTATCGAACTCCTATGTCCGGTTTTAAACAAAATGGAATTATCTGCAACGTGTCACCGAAAATATTAGGCAAGTAGACATTATTCCTTCTTCACAAAGTCGAATTCTTGTGTTTACCAATTAATTTTTTCCGATTCAACACAAACCACTCCTTGTTTTTATTTATTGACACAAACTACTTTTTTTTCTTTAAAAAATACAGTCATTTAATACGTTTGTTTATAATTTTTTATTGAAATGTCCTTTTCTACTACTTTTTATCAATATGATTAACCGTTAAAAAATTCGTATCTTGTTTTCTTAACATTTTCTATGTTTATGAATTTTATATATTTTAAAATAGAAGTCCAAATTTATGAGAAGTCTTCATTCTTATTAATAATATTTGGTTAAACTGGTAAAATATCTGGTTTACGAATGCGACATATTGTTCTATAGACGCTGGAGTTTACACTGCGTTTGATTTATCTTGGTAGAGAAAAAAACCCTGCGACGATCAACAACAGTCAAGTCAGCGGCGGTCGGACGACGAGAGAAAGAGCGTAATGCGCGCCAGCAGCATCTAAAAGATATCGCCCATCGGATGAATGTACCAGAAGTTCGTCGGCTCACTCAGGAGGAACTGTTGGAAGAAGCCAAGATCACCGAGGAGATAAATACCCGATACCTTTGTAGGTCTTACTGATAATTATTAATAAGTGGTGAGACAACAGTTTTTGATAATAATTTCATTAAAATATATGGATTCTGAATTATGTTTCCACTTTTTTTCATTTAGTGACCTGTTATGATGTCATCAAAAGTTAGTCATTAAAAAATTCTACGCACGAACAATATTAAATGAGATTTTATTTTTTAACAATTAAAGTTTTATTTTTAAAATATACAATATTTAATTAATTATTTATATTATTCTCAATAAGTAGATTTCGTTTAGTTTTTCAATATGTTTTTTAATTAATTACCTCAGTGCAATATCAACGTCTTGAAATTGAAAAGAAGAAAGCCAAGATTCAAAAGCAAGTGGCACGCGGACCGATGATTCGCTACCAATCACTTACTATGCCCGATATTGAAGATGACCCTAATGTGTTTGGAGTTACAGTGGACTATGAAACGTGAGTTGACTAGGAGAACTCAAGATCGGTATTTATCTCTTTAAGCGTAGTTCCATTGTAATATTTTCATTGCAACTTTACAATAATTTCTACGATTTCATAAGTTATGAAGCATGTGAACGTAGATAGCTGGAAATATTTATCTGTCGCCAGTAATACTGTGTTAATTTTAGACTCATCTAAATCCTTTTCCTCACATTATAGGCCCTATAGTATCGTCATCAGGGTTCTTCAAGTCTGTTGCTGGTACCTTTTTATAAAACGAGCATATGCATATATACACTATTGCAAGGTTGACAGACGTCCGGATTTGATGAATTTTAGATGCTTTTTTGAAAATATAAAAATGCTATAAAATATTTAGTTGATGCCCACCTACCCCCTGATTTTCATAAAAGATATTCAAAAATATCAAATGATTTTTTTCAAGTGATATTTTAAAAAATTATAACAATTTACTACATTACCCCGTACGTTTTTTAAATCTGAGATGATTGGCAACCCTGCTATTGATATATTCTTGTTATGTACAATAATTTTTATCTACAGTTCGTACCATAATTTTTTATTGTAATTATGTTATTTTTGGTCAATACTTGGAGGGTTAAATACTGAAAGGTAGAATGTAACTCACTACAATTTGAATTTTCGCATTATTACGCATTTTCGTGATTTTTGTGACAACATGATTTTTTGGGAATATCTCATGTGAAATTATATTCATACACGAGACACAAATATCTAAAATAGTCACATTTGACGCTGTGGATATTTTGTGATTTTTATTATATTTTCAAACTTAGTGGATTTTCTTCTAAAATTAAATTTTCCATTAAAAAAGTTTATTGAATGTATTATTATCAGCTAGCCCCTATTGGCGCACCCCCTATTCCATTCTTTAAGACTTTCATATTCTTTTTCTTATTCTCAATCACGTCCCCCAAAGTATAAAGACCTAATAATTGTTTTATAATAGGTGTTGATAAATACAGCTTTTACGTGCGTAATATAGGTTAAAAAATAAATTCAATATTGTAATGAAACTTTCATTACTGTTTGACAAATATATCTGTAACAATGGCCATTAGTTGATAGACAGGTCTATATTTATTGAAGTTTATGATTTCCGATATATCTATATCTACATTATTTTACTTATTCTTGTAACGGATTAATAAAATAAAAAAAGTGGTGAGTATAATAAATATTATATTTGTATTGTCAATCTTTGAAAATTGAGCTAGAAGTTAGAATCACCTTCTGATCGTTCATTAGTATTTGATCAATATATTGTGACATGGCCGTAAGTGATAATAATGCACACCGTATAATCAGTTTAGTTAAACTGACTCGCTTTATCCGACAATTGAATTATCACGGATGTCACAAAAGGCGGCAAGAGTTTTCTGTTCATATCATATTTTTATATAGTTTTCTGTTCATATCATATTTATATCACATATTATTCATATCACATATCAGTTTTCCGTTCATATCACTCTTACTCTCACCCTCCAAGTGGGCAGGTAAACGAACGCCCGCTACTCCTGAAGGAGGGCAAGTGTGGCCGTACCTTCATCACCTTCACAGAGGAGGCCACTTTCCGCCAGGTGTTCACCTCGCCTCGACCCAGGCTGGTCCGCCCCCGGGATCGCTTCTGCCCCATCACCGGTCGACCGGCGCGGTACATGGACCCGCTCACCAAGACGCCCTACGCGGACTCGGCAGCTTTCCGGGTGCTTCGACATCTCTATTCGATCCACGTGGAGACTGGGGAGAAGCCGATCAGTCTGTTGAGAAAGTACAGGAGTGGCGAGATACAGGTCAATGACGCCTGTTGACAATGCCAATATAATGTAGATGTTGTACCTGTGTAGTATTGTTCCCGTGTTTTTGTATATATTTTATACTTTTTAATATGATTTTTGATAATTTTGTAAATATACCATGACTTTAGTACATTTTTAATCTTTTTAAAGTTTTTGTCGCAATCAGTTTACGTCATCAACATAGGCATAATAAGGGCAGACAAATTGTATATATTTCTCAGGGTATCTCATTGTATGAATTTTTATTACTTAGTTTGTATATATTAATATAAGACCCTAAATTATTAAAATACAAATAAAATGATACTTTAAAAAAGTACAAGTTTAAAATATGCGATAAAGTGATGCAATAATTGACATACATATAATATATGTTCAGAATAGGTAAATCTACCCATAATAAGCGTATACATAAAAATATATATGGTACTTTATATGTAATTTAAGATATACCTATAGATTAAAAACTTCTCAACGTATACAATAAATTGTATAAGATATAAAGTAAAATGTTACAAAAATGAATCAATTATGCTGAAAATATAATAAGAATTAGAAGTTTTGTATGTTGACTATCGAATTTTTATGTGGATGAGTGTGGACATCATATGCAAATAAATTTTGACAGAGGAAATATATAAGCAAGAAAATGCTATTGACGCCCTGTCTATACCATGTCTAATATTTAAATGAATATTTTGATATATTAAAATAGTTTATTCTTTTTTTAAAGTCAATATTGTAATCATGATACATCTTAATATTATAATCCAAATATATAAGTTTAAACTTTTATTTGGTATAACTTATTTTAAAATACATGTGATGTAAGCCTACATTATAATCAATAAAGAATTGTGGAAATTATTTATAAAAAAAATGGTTGGGAAAATAATTAATTATAGTATGAAATATAGGTATATCATTTCGAGACATTGAAATCATACATTTTCAACCGTTAATATTTATGAACGAATTTTTATAAGATTTTCCCTGGCTGACTTGATAGTATTATCCGTGGGTAAATATTTCGAAATAGAAACCATAATAATAATATTTTCACCATAGTATAAATCATTATCCCGCTTTCAACGCTGTTGCTATATAGTACCGCTTTTGTCTCTGTCTGATATATATTATGTACGTATATTATTTTCCACCTGGATCAAATAGCGCACTGATCATTTTTTGGGAACATATTTTCTTTTCTAATTTTGTAAAAGTCTACATTTCCAGTAGCCGGCCCAAAATGTAATCTAATCTACTTGAATCAAAGTAAATTCCCATCTTTACATAAAAAGGCATAAAATTATATAATATTAGAAAACATTTTATTGTTTCTTGAACACTTGAAAAGCGTATTTTAAATGATCTTTGTAACTTGTTTGTTTCTGTCTGACAGGTAAATGTGTATTTTATGTCTAATTATTTATGATGTACTATGTGTTGTCTGGTAAAATATAAATAAAATATTTATGAAAATTACTGATAATGAATTTGCCTGTTGAAATTTGTATACAATTCATTTGGCTTTTGATAGTAGGCTTATAAATGTGATGTTTATAATTTATGTACAAGTATTATGTACTATTATTATACAATATTATGTACTAGTATTATGTACTATTCCACCGTCGACGTTGCAATAGCAACTTCCCTATCCTATCGATAAGCTTTAACTATCAACATACCCTTAAAAATTCTGCAAAAGTTAAAAAATTACGTAATTAACACTTAATATACGAGTATAAAAAATAATTATTTATCATTTAATTAGAAATATATATATATACAAACTAAATGCAATATATATATATATACATGTGAACATACTGTACATAACAAAATAATGTGTAGTATCTTCTGCTTTTATTTTAATTAACTATAAAACAATATAAAAATGTGCTTCGTCATTATCAAGCGACGTAATGATATAATATAAAAGTACAGAAAACGACACGTCTATTGTAGATGCTAAATATTTGGTTTATCGAACACTTAACCAGAAGTGCTTTGCTTTCACATATTTTTAACAATTTTGCAAGATCCATTTTTATGAATAAAATAGAAATTGAAAGTGCCATTGATCTGCAAATGCTAAAAACTCTAAACTAATAACAAGAGAAATGTTTCTAAATAAAAAAATAATGAAACCAATAAATTATCGATGGATGTCTTACTTAACATATATAGATATTAATTATACCTCATTAACTAAATACTAGGATAACAGTGACGGTTAGTTTGTTGTCAATTCGTAAACATAAATTATAGCATTTTAATATTACAATATATTGGAAAGCACTTTATATACAGCAGATTAACAGATTCATTGTAACTGTTCCCTCAGCACATCATTCCTTCGTGTATAATATATTTTCAAGAAATCGAATAATACCTGTTTTTGCGTATTACTTAGTTTATTAGCTTATTCTGCATATTTGATAAAACTTTGATTATCCTGATGTCTGATAAGAACAGACTCGCCGACATTAGATTGGATTCATATATCAGAATCGATGGAATACACTAGATTACTGCTCTTATGGGCAAAAGGCGTTTGAGACAATTGAAAAATTACGTTAAAATTAAAACAATTTATTTAGTAGAATTCTGACAATTCATATTGCTTAATATTTGTAGAACATAACAAGGAACGCTCAGTTGATCGTGGTTTTGGGAATGGCGATAATATTTATAATAGTATGTAAAACTTTGTATGGCTAGCTGTTTGCCATAAAATTCTATTTTTGAGAATCCAAAAGGTCAGTTTTTCACGCTGGCAGAACTGTATATTTTGAGATTTTCTCTAGACATAGTAGTTTTTGGCAAACGTTTAAGCTACCTTATATTTCACATTAATAAATATACTTGATACACATAATAACCTTTCAGGGAAATTATAATAATCGAAATTTAAGCGAAAGAATCACAAAATACTATAAAAATATTTAATAATTGTTACTTTAGCATTGTTTCGCCAAACTGTTGGCTTCTTGACCAAATTACAACGGAAAGCTAAGCATAATTAAGCATCATATATTCACGTATAGTCTTCGAATTTCCAGAATCTAAAAATATATTACCAGTATACTATATTATAAACTCAAAATTACATTATATTCTTAAGAATAATGATTTTTATATTTTTGGAAATATATTATACATACTACTAACAAAATACTAAGTCGATTGATATAACAATATTTTAATAATTTACATATTTTTTAATGATGCATTTGAATATTTTACATGGTCCATTAGTACGAATTAAACAATTAATTTTCACATATTATTGTAATTATTTTGATATTGGTTGTATTATGTTGGAAAACAACCCTATGAGACATTCCCATTATGTAAAAGGATTAGACATAGAAAACACAAATTTAAAAATATAATAATATATATATAAATATTGGTATATTCACGCCACAATCAAAAATACAACAAGAAAGGCTAAATACTGTACAATAAGTATGCATGATGTTTGCAATACGATTAGTAGCATAGTTTTAGTTGCGAAGATTACAAATAAAATGGGTGAAAATCACTGGGAAAATAAGGAGGCATATTTGAAGGAACTACCGGCACATTGATAACTAGAGAAAAGTGATGCGTTCTTGCTATAAATGGTATGATTGGAATCATATTTGACATATATATACGATCATTGCACTATACACAATAAATATGGAAAAACAGTTAGAAATTACCACAACTGTAAAATTGGTTATAGGGAACACATAAAATGAAAATGTACAAAGTAAGATGGGGCCGTAGATTAAAATAATGGGTCTATTATTAGAATGGAGAACATTGGAGAATGAATAAACATAACCATATTTACATAATAGAGGATAACAATAAGAGATTGCATCAGTGCTTCTTTTGTAAAATTTATCACATGTCGGAATATATTTACAGGAAAGTTATTGTTACAAGGTTGTTCTGTTCAATATAGATAATAATTAATAGAGGTACCTAATTATATACGTTTACATTATAATACCGAAAGTAACATAAATACGTACAGGCCTTAGCCAGCAATTACTTGTGACAGAAGTTGAAAAATGCATGAAAGTGTAAAAATATCCATATATAAATTGTAACTGGATACCCCGAAACTATTTTTAACAAGTTTTTTTAGTGATTTATGGTGCTGACAGTTGCATGTTTATCCAATAAAATTAATCACATAATTGATAGCTTACTATACATTAAAAAAGATGGTATCCTTACATTAATTTTTTTACATGAACATAAATGATAATTAATTGAATAATTATGCTTGCTTTGTAGCATGATGCAGAAATTATTCATCAACAAAATTAAACACACAAATTGAGTGGACACAAAGGTGATATCTTCAGGAACACACGCAATTATATAATTGTAATGAATTTGGGAGCAATGAACACCACTAGAAGAACGACTATCCACACGAAAACAATTCATTACAAAACCAAAACATCCCTGATTAAAAAAACAATAGATATGTTAAAATTCATGTTTAAATTCTTTGAACATAAATGAATTTGAATAATTTTGAAATTTGAATGATAATATTATACGAACATAAATCATATTGAAGCCTGTTGTAGATTACTAAATAAATGTAAACATATTAATGGCAAGTGGGCGTGATATTTGGAAATAGGCAATATCGATTTTTTAGCGACACACTGATATACAAAATGAAAGAGCTCAAAGCAGCATTACATAGTCGGTAACATTTGACAACGGTGCGTATAAACAATAGGATATGCACATTAAAAATGAAAAAGCGGAATATTTACTATGTTTACAGACTAATAGAGGTATAGGGAGGGGGAATCAAGATTATTGCACTTAAGTTATTAAAAACGAAGGATTGCTCACAGCCTTTAACTCAACCAGAGTGCAAGAATACAGCTAGCCTGGTTGTATAATAACAATAATAATGTATTGTTAATTCATTAGATGAATGGGATAAGCATCTACTCCTGAAACAGTAAAGGAGTGCCGCCGGCTATTTCTTTGCTTGTAGGTTGCCCTGGTGATGATGCCGAGCGTCGACAACGGAGCATGACTTGGTTCCGGTGATATCGGAGAGTTGGGCAGGCGGCGACCGACGACCACAGGACGATGAACTACTTGACGTGAGCGACAATACCGGACTCTGAGCCGCGTCACCTGAAGCACACGATTTAGGATAGATTAGTATAGTGCCAACATTTTGTTAGGAATTAGTGATATGAAGCCAACGTTATAACTATAGTATATTTTTATTCCAATTCGCAAGAAAACCTGAAACTGAATTTATACTGTTTATTGGATCAATTTTATTTATTAAACAGTTTTATGTAAACCAACATTTTTAGTAAAAATTTATTAATTTTCAAATAGAGTAACAGATTAGAAAAAAATGGTCTACATAAAATTTAAAAAAATGAAATAGCAGCATTAATTAAAAGATATTTTTTACACTTAGCTAAAAATATTATTTTCTTCAGAAAACATTATATTTTCATAGGTAAGGAATATGAAACCCGGCAGAAAAAGTCCACATTTTTATATCCAGTTATTAATATTTAACAAAAATATTTACTTAATGGACGGACCAATAATGTAATGACATAAAAGTAGGGGAACGTTTAAAGGGTAAAAGAATGTACATCTCGACCGATTCTTAGTGCTCAGTAGACTAGTGAGTATCTAAGTGCAGGTCAGACCGACACATACCTTGTGGACTGGTCGAGGCGAGGCCCGAGTACTGCAGACAGCTGGGTCTCGAGTGCGCCTGTGCCGCTAGCGGTGGTGGTGAAGCCGGCGTGTTGTCGCTGCTTCCACTCGTGGTGCTGGTGTTGGTGGCCGAGGTACTGCTGGTACCAGAGAGA
>JAUZND010039745.1:2285-21255 GCA_034780555.1 Coelogynopora nodosa
TTAAAGTTAATTTAAAGTTATTAATTAAAGTTAATTTAAAGTTATTAATTAAAGTTAATTTAAAGTTATTAATTAAAGTTAATTTAAAGTTATTAATTAAAATTAATTTAAAGTTATTAATTAAAGTTAATTTAAAGTTATTAAATAAAGTTAATTTAAAATATTTATGTCATAATCTTATATAAATATATTAGTAGTGTAGAAAGTTATATATTATTTTGTATAAGTTTGTATGTATTCTTCTATCTCCAGGTACCGTGGTATGTCAGGCATGTTTTGTCTTCACTATCTAATCTTCCGTTATCTTGTTTTACAGAAATCTATTTAATTTGTTATGCTTTCGGAGTTATTTGTTTCATTTGTATACTCGACTTGCATACAGTATTAAGAATATGTACAGTACATGTATTATTATTAATGAAAGATAATATATTACAACATACGTATACTAGATCCAGACAACAGTTTTACACATCTGTAAACTGCCCGCAGACGAACAGTACCGGCTGCAGTTCCGGAGTCACCTTCCTATCGGGCGGTCAATCGGAGACGGACGCCACAGCTAACTTCAACGCCATCAATCGGTTGCACGGCCGACCCTGGCCGCTCACCTTCAGCTATGGACGGGCCCTGCAAGCCTCCACACTGGCCGCCTGGAAGGGGTCGGATGTTGCAGCAGGAAAGAAGGCTTTTTTAGTCATGACAAAGGTGAGACTAAAGAATATATAGAATATTGACGTTATTACATCTCTGACGTTAAAGGGTTAATGTAAATCAATATTTGCGTACTATATGTGTGAGTGGCAGTCAAAATAAAAATGTTGTCTTGATTAATGTTCTATTTCTGCATTGTCCATACAGATTTAATTTTTTTAAATAGTATTAAGGCCTATGCCCACCAAGCGCGACGTGACGTGACGTGCCTAAAAAAGTTAATTACATACATTTCAATGAGCCTATTTTCACTGAACCCAACGCGCAACGCGACGAAACTGAAGTTAAAATGATTCAACATTTTCTGCGATGCCGCGCAACGAAATTAATATTTAAATACAAACACTATAATAACTGATAATACATCATTCATATACACGTTCCTGCCCATAATGGGAAGAATGATAGAGGGAACCTCAGTAACACAGATTGTATGCATTGGTCATGTACAAAAAATAGCTACCTGCATACCTATCTCCCCAGTTTATACGTGACCCCGGGTTGAAGTAGTTAAACAGATATAGTGCGTGGTCTGTTCATATAGATAAACATAGATCTCTATATGAGCCATAATTGAACATTCTTTTTCGTCGCGTCGCGCTTAATGAGAACTAAAATTAATTACGGGTTGTTCCGTCGCGCTTGGTAGGCATAGGGCTTTACTACTTCTATATATGCGGATCATAAATAATCATATTGTACAATACTTTATAATATTACATTTATTAAACTATATAACTGTCACTATAATAAGGAAATAAACACTAAATGAAATAATTAAAATTATTTCCCATCAAATTATTCAGGCATTATCAACTTATACATAGCAATGTATCTATACGTGAGTTCATAATATTTTTATCAAAAGTGTCATAACCATTTCCTCTTTGAACCGAATTATATTGTTGGAATTTAAATAATTTATAGCACATCGTTTTGAAATATAGGATAATACATTAATTTGCATTTTTAATACCATTTATCACTATAATTACTACTAACAATTAAATTTCTAAATTTTCAGAAAACAGATTGAAGCTATTTTAATAATAATTATAATAAATATATATGTATGTATAAATACACAATCAGAAATACAATAAAAACAAATATTTAATACCAAGAAAAAGACTTAATGGCTATTATATTGTGATGTTTATTTGTGCTACTTTTTTGGAGTAGGCCTATACATTATTTTTTTAAATCAATGGGTATATAATTAAATAAAATAGCAGGAATCCATCATAAAACCCGATAATTAAAATTGTTTTATGCCTATCAGAATTTTTTAACATATTTAAATAATAAAACATCGAGTAATCAAAGAATTACTCGATGTTTTATTATTTAAATATGTTAAAAAACATCAAAATTAGTCTTTTACCTAATATAATAGCTAAGGAATATACCTGAACTCCTTGAATTCTCATTTAATTAGACTTTATTTAAAAATATATATATATATATAGGACAAAAAACAAAAATACTGTGATAATATGTTATTATAACTAAAGAACTATATTTGAGGCATATTTACAGCAATAATTAATTATAAACTAATTCATATTTGGTTAGATAAAAATTGTATTAAGTAAAAAGTGAAACAAAACTCATGACTGAAACTTGATTGATATCGTTAGTTTAAGATACTAAATAAATACTAAAAGAATGAGGCGTCTTGTTAATTACTAATAGTCTTTAATTAATTATAATTCATTATAGTATTCAATTATTTCAAATTTTGTTGAAATATATTATTATTTATATATTTTACTCTTTATTTTGTAAGTAGTACAAATCATTCATAACTATAATACTATATAGAATCCTAGATTTTGGTCACCACGTAAATGTTAGTATTGTTATATTCGTGGTTACGTTTTGAATTAAATAATTTGGTGCTTATGTAACTATCAACAAGTTTTAAAAAAAATCAATTCTCTGTTAAATCACGATAATTTAAAAAATTAACATTTGTGGTTATTATAATTTTATTTAAATAACATTCTATCATTATTTTGCCTCTATGTTAGCCTATTTTTTGTCCAAATATACATGTATGTCACCGTTTCACACTTTTACGTTCTTTTTACTTTTAGCACGGTAGTCTAGCTGCTGAGGGCAAGTTTCGTGGTATTTTAGAGAGAGGCGAAGCTCAGAAGTCCCTCTTTGTCGCTGATGCCTTTAAATATAAATCAAGCACTTTTTTCCAAGTAGTTATAACCATTGCTGCCATCAATTATTTTTTGTTGTTGATTATTACCTCATTTATTGTGAGATTGATTTTAATAATGCAATATTTAGAGAAACTATTTCAAAGTCGATTTTTTAGACTATAGTGTGCCGAGTAAACATTTAGAATAACTGTTTTAATATGAATTTTACTTTCAGAAATTCATAAAAGCTTTAATGCAGATTTGTTTGCTATTTGCAAGATGTGAAAGTTTAAAATTCCTAAAACAAATAGCAAAAATCAATTCATTAATAATTTGATAAAGGTTTCTCTTTCGACATCCTCGAGATAATTAAATTTAATGTCAAAAATTAAAAAATTTTAATTGAGTATTCTAATCCTGTAATAACAAAATCGAATTTGAAATGTTTAATTTGCTCGTAATATCCTAAATTATAACTAATTTTAAGTAATTATTACATTCTTTTAAAAATTTTACTTGTTTGTTTATTTTTGTTACTTTTTTAATGCCGACCTTGAAAACTAGTTATTTATTCCTCCAGTTTTTTCTCTGTATTTTTCCTCCGCATTTTCCTCCGCTTTTTCCTCCGCGTTTAAGGGACAATTTTTTCAAAGCGGTAGATGCAGTAAACAGACAAAGTGAACAACAGACCCCTTCTTTTTAATTGTTTTCACTGTTTACCATATAAAACTAAAATGTCAAAGTTTGTAAATGTTTATATTATAAACGTTTAATAGAACTGCAGCATGTCTTTGTTATATAGTCAGATGTTTAGCATTTTTTATTCACCTCAAACTACAGCATTTAAGCATTCGAAAATATTGGCAAGGAAGGGGGTAACTACCAAAACCCAGACACTTGTCTGAAATTGTTTAAAAACTATAACAAAAGCCTATGGTGTGCGAAAACAAATTAAATCTTATTTATTTTATTTGCTCACATTTTCATGATCTGTTTGACATTTTTTCGAAATCAATTTTAAAAATTAAGTGATTGTAGTGTTCATAAAGAATTTAAAAATAAAAAATTCTGTATGTAACTAATAATTCGAAGATTCATCTTTAAATTCACATTTTTAAAGTTATTATTTGTGGTCAAAGCTTTCTTGTCATTTTCAAAGTTATCAAAATTAATTGTTTTATTAACTGGAAACGTTATACGAAAATACTAAAAAACACAATTTTGTGACCAAATTAAAAATGTATGTGATTATTATGATATCTAGCAAATAAAATGGTCGGACATTTGGAAGAAGTGTAAAAATTTAAGCGATATACTAATCGAGCGCTACAAACCCAAAGTTGACGGAGGATAGATATATTCAATATAATAACTAGTAAAAGGTTATAATAAAACATTACCTACAATAATGATTAATATACGTAATTTGAAAACGTATACCTCATTACCTATCAAAACAGTTAAAATCACATATAGTATTTGGAAATAATTCAGAAATATGCTTTTGAATGTCAATTTCAAAAAATTTGCGCAATACTTATTTTCTGCTGTATTTTTCATTACGAACACGTAAAGACAAAAATACTATATAATTGAGTTGTATATTTATAGATACTAGTATATACAAGTAGATACATATTTGATACACATAGTATACTGTTAGCATAAGCAATATACTCATCCATCACACCAGACCTACAATTGTGTCTGCATTATAGTTGTAACAATATTGGATACTATACACTCACTATTAAAACTATACCATTTATAGTTTTTCTCTATCTAAATGAAACTTAAGCCTACCTTGGAATCCTAATTAACTAACAACGTTGAACATACTATTAATTTACAAAATATACTTTCTGGATCAGACAGCACCTTTGCAAAAGGCAGTGAGCCTACCCGACAGGTTCGATGTTCGGACGATGTTCGGACGATGTTCGAACGATACGTAAAATTAAGTAAAAATACGATAAATATCGTTATGTAGCAATGTAATTTTTCCTAAAAACCCCAATATTAGAACAATGAATGTATAATAATGTACAGCATATAGTATACTTAATAAAATGAATTTTTTTAAATAAATAAATATATACAATTATTGTATTTAGATACCTGTTTTTATAAATAAAGATGCTTCTGGGGGAAATCAAAAACAAACAAATGATACGAAGGACTTTATATTAATTCGGTGATGACTATACCTTCAACTCAGGGGTAAGAAGATAACAAGTTTTACATTATAAAGGTAATTTGATGAGTTGAATCAATTATAATTTTAATATTTCTATATATCAAAGTTAAATTTAAGAACAATATGCAAATTAAAAATAGTTTACTTAATATTTCTGTTTACAATTGATGTTGGTGTCGTGAAGTTTTATGTTTATTGGTTTTAAATGGCTACAAATAAAACCACAAATACGGTAGTAATATGAAATTTAAAAAATCAATGTCATGTAGCAATTTAATAGTAATGTATATTAATAATAAGAGCGCTAAATGAATGAATTAAAAATATATATTATAAATACATAGATGACATTGCTCATATAGATTTTTTTATTAAATTGCTACATGCGCATAGTTTCTTTTCATTTCTTATTTGTATTAGTGGTTTTGTTGGCGCTCACGAAGGGTCTCTTGCAAACAACATGGATTTTAATTAGTATTTTTCAGTATGAAAATGAGATTTATAAAAAGCTCTCATAAGAATTCATATTTATATATATATTTCAAACAAACTTTGAAAAGAATAACAGAATAGATAAAAGTAATAAATAAAAATTAATAAATGACATACGACATGTTGGCAAATATTGTCATTTCCAGAACAATATTAATATTTTCCTGAAAAACACAGCATTCGCACATATTCATGTCTCTGTGTATTGGAAAGCGAACACCTTCATTCCTTCCACCAAAATTAACACTCAGAAATAGTTTCGATTAGTTATGTCGTAAAATAATAAAATTTCCAGCAGGACACTATATTTCAAACACCAAATAAACATATCAACATTGGTCTTCTAAATTCCATTAAACACTTGTGCGTACAGAAGATTCAGCTGTAGCGTTCTAGACTCCCCATCATGTCTTCCTTGCGTAGGAAGGAATTGCGCAGTATTACACCTTTTATCTTCTCTAATAGACCCCATAGAACAGTACTGTCCCTCAGCTCGGCAGTACACCATGAAACCAAGCTGTAGTTCATGAAAAATCTATCTACGCCTATTCCAATTCCGTTATAGGCAACCTTGTACTTTTTTTTAACAAAATTTTACCAAAATTTACTCTTATGTTATTACAGATAAGTTATCATCTGAAAAAAATCTTTCAATTTGAATCCTGAAAACGGTAATCTAATGATTTTGTGTTTTTCAGTAGCTCCTCCATCCATAAGCTATATATTGCTTTGATGTCTGTAGTTCATTTCTTCGCTTGATAGAGGTTATGTAAAATATGTTTTAATTATAATCGTGGTATGTATTTTTATAGTTAATTTTAAATTAATCATTATTAAATCAAATTTATTATGTGATCTCACAACAACCTTTTCAATGTTCCCGTCATTAAAATCGACTTATCTCATTATTCTGACATTATTCGGTCTACCAAAATCTTATTTCAAAACTTTTATCACTTCGCTAATGAGTGTTTTTTTATCCGATTTTGAATAGTTCGACTCAGTTTTTTGCAAATCTTGAATTCAGGAAAGAAAGATTTTATTCAGCAATTTCTTCATGACAATAACCTGAGGCGCCAGTCACTCCTTTTCTACAGATTCACCAGGTGTACTTTCCAAAAGCAAATTTTCCAGATTTTACAAAACTTCGAAACTTTTCTAGTCAAATTTGTGCATGATATAGAACATATAATAATCGAATCAATTACTTCAAAATAGATCGGTTGATAGTAATCTTTCATACTCGAGGAGAACAGTGACATTCCACTCTCATTTTTTGTCTTCATCGGCGCACGACGTTTTCTCAGTGAAACTGTTACGGAAACTTCAGGAATTTCTTTCGTCAAATATGAGACTTTTGTATAGAAAGAGTTGAATACCTCATCAGAATGTAATGATTCTAGTGTTTTCGATGTTCAAAGAGTCTTTGTCGTTACTGGCAGATGATGAAATATTTTGTCTTTGCAGAGGTTGCAGAGGTTTGGCTAAAATTATTCTCATAATACATTCCCTTTGGAGTGACATTTTTAGCAACTTAATTATATATCCTTTGATGCATTCAGCGTGTTTTCCACAATATTGGGCATTGGTTAATCGAATCCATCACTTTCAGACTTTGTGAATACCCTTTTCTCGCAATAGATTATGTGAACTTTCTGTTGAATATCCAATATCCAATAGGCCCCTACTATAAATACTATCATAACACTGACCGTGACCATTTTTAAGGATAACTGCAACCAAACAGATGACATAATTGCGGAATGGATGGTGGTGTCAGATTTGACGTCATTCAATTCATAAAAACGGTGTACTGGGTTAAATGTATGTGGCTGAAATCAATAACAATAGTGTACTCAACTTTAGAGTGAAGAGCTGACACGAGCCAACACACGTCAATACCTTGTAATTTGTAATCTTTGTACTCAATACACACGAATAAATTGACTGTATAGTTGGTTGACATTTATGGCAATTGTGTATTGTATATGTAGGAAGGCAACACAATTTTATGACAATAATAGTAAGCATTTATAATATTCCAACCATTGATGTGACGCATAGACAATCTGTAATATATGAAATTTCGGTTTTTATCAACAACAAAAAATTCGAAAATTACACAAGCGTCTGTTCTTCTTAATCCTATGTTTATAACATTGCATTTGACAATATCAATAATTATTAATGGTAACTCTACCAAATATATGGGGCAGGTATAGAGGTTATATTAATTTGCACTCGCCAAGTTGAAATATCCCTGCTATTTTCATGACAGGGGGTATTTAAATACTTTTGCAAAAAATACACTCTTATGAAAAAAGGGTTTACCACGAAATACATTAGGGGGCCGGCTCCCCCTGGTCCCCCTTTTGGAGCGGTCTTTAAAATAAGTATAATAAGCGTGTATTTTATATCACTGAACGGAAATGGTAATCTGGTATATTACATAGAGTGGCCATAATATCGATTGACAATAAAAGAAGGGAACATTTAAATGATGAAATATTGTTAAAAATGACAGAAAATGATTAGTTAATAATAATGTTAATTTTGGAGAAGAAGGAATTTTGTCCGAATGAAGACTGAGAAAAGGTTAGGAAAACTGACTATTTGTTCTGGAGAGCATCTATGATGTCAGTCTGTGTATATATATGAAGAGGACATATGAATAAGCTGTTAAAACAGTTTCATTGCTTCTAGTTTTGAGTTATGCGATTCTGGTGAAGCTATCTTCAAGAGTGACTGTATTCCTTAAATATATATTATATATTCTAAATAGTCTGATACGTTTTTTTTTTGTTAAAGAACAAAAGTAGAAAAGTTTGTACTTCAAGAGTTATTATAAACTGTAACCTTTATAGCTGTCAAGATATTTATTTTGTGCATATTTTACAGCTTTTGTAACATACGATAAGCGATATATAACTAAAATTTGTAGCCAAATAATATTCGATTTATCAATACAACTTCTTATATAACGCTTTTTATAGGTTACACATTTCTATTGTACTATTCCTTTTATTTTGTATCTGTTCAATTATTACACAATAACGAAGTTAAAATTGTCGTCTGTTTTTGATTATATGTAAATATTGTTATATTGATGGTTAATAGAAGTTATAACCATCATTCACAGAGACATTGTATTTATAAAATGAATAATGAGATAGATATAATGAATCCCATTATCCACATTCCTCTTCGAACCAATAATTTTTTTCTATAAAGTACAACAATTTTATGCGTTGCATAATGGGCGTATAACACATTGTGCATGCTTATTAAATTAAGTTGCTTTTATTTTCAAAATAGTCAAAATTATTTGAAAAACTTTAGCATTATATTACAACTTAACGAAGATATGGAAAGTTGATTTATTTTTTACTATTTTGATATATCTGATTCTTTGCTATAATTATGAATAAAGTTTAAAAATAACTTAATTAATCTTATATTCTAGCATTAAAATTACTCTTCTGAATTTTCAGGAAGTACATCTTTTGAGCCTTCAGAAATGAGCTTTACTTGCAAAAAGCAAAAATAATTAATTTGATACTGCGAAACATTTAACTGATGCGTAAATCGTTCTATAAAAAGTCTCGAAAGAAATTTCTTTAGTTAAAACTCCCCTTTTGAATTCGATGTTCAGGAAAAAATAGTTAGTTTTATATTTCCAAACAATAATTGAATACCTATATACAGAAACATAAAATTTCAATCTCCGTCGATGTCATTAAAAATATGATATATTTGTCAAAAATATAATATTGGTAATATTAATTATATATAAATGAAAAAGAAACTGTAATGTTTATAGAAGCGATAAGAGTTAATGTTGCTGCATTAAGAAAATGTGTGTCGATCGGAGGAGAAATTATACAGGATGGGAAGCAAAAGTGACATGCGCGCAGACATCATTCATTCGCTCGGCCGGGGAATCAATCAATCAATAATCCGGCGTCTTCCAGCAGAGAATGGCATACTTGCCGACCCACATGTGAATGAAGGCACCGGGCTCATGGCTGACCAAACTGCCGTACTGGAAGCGCCCGACCAATACCTGCCACACACGGCCCACGGCATCGTCCAGCTCCTTCTTCATCACGCGGGCAATGTCCTTCTCCACCGAGTAATCGTTTTGGACTTTCTTGGCCAGATTGATAAGGAAATCGCGGAGGTCATCATCCATCGTGTCATCTATGCGCAAAATGCGGACGTCGTTGTCCTCTGAGCGTTTTCGTCCGCTGCTTACTTTCTGAAGATTTACCTGCTCCCTATATTTAATAGAAATTATATATTGCAAATTTATTTAAGCAATACGTCTTTGAAATTTTAAAATATATTTTTTACATGTGTTTTGGTTGTATTCGCGAACACGTATTGTAAATAATAAAAACAAAGTAAGGGATTCATTTACATGGTAATAAAATACTAGTTTAACTAAACTTTTAACTACACAGAACTATTGGTACAAATATATAAATAAAAACAAATAGACCGAATTTTTAAAAAGATATGAGTGATTTTAGCATATTATGGTTCTTGGCATAAATTAAAATAATAATAAAAACCATTATTGTAACTTTTGATTCTACCGCACTAGAGGTGTCATTTCAAAATGTTTTATTCAACGATATTTTTCTTATTATTCTCTTATATTTTAAATGGTGAATTCATCTTGTTAATAGTTATTAGTTAAAGAATTTTACAGAATCTCTGTTTTCTATTACAAAGCGATTTGGCTGTAATAAGGTTAAACTTCTTAGATTGCTTATTGTTGCTTAGCACTGAAACTGTAGCATATTATCAGTAAAATAAGTATGAATAACAATACAGACTTAACTGAAAAGACCCGAAAAAACCCATCCGATTGGAAAACTTTTTTTATAGACTCTGTTAAGGTCCTTTTATTGTATAGGTTTAACGAACAAGCCCACATTTTTCGGATATTTCTTATCTTAGTAGGGGTAAGATTTACTTTCGAAATTTGCCAATATAAACTTATACATTTTAAGAGGCTATCGTAATTTAATAGTAAATATTATAAAACAAGATTTAGTTAGGATATTAATAGGTGAAACTTAGCGATTGAAAATTATAGATTTTCAGGATTCCCTTAACGATTGTTATAATCATTCCGTTTTATATGGAAAAGGCATTAATTTTCAACTATAGAAAAATTAATAAACCAATTAAGAAGTGTTAGTTACAAGGCCCTCTTATAAAATCAATGCATATAGGTGTAATGCATAAATAAAATATATTGCAATAAATACAAATTAATGCAAAATTGTATGAAATTAGATTTCCTCACATGTATTCCTCTCTTGGTTCAAGGCCAAGAGTATCACAAAATTCACTAATTGTGATGGTGCCCGTGTTGTTGCTGTCAAAAAGTGTTAGCCATTTCTGCAGCAAGGAAAGTTAAAAATAGTTAGTAAAATATACTTTGAAACAATCCATAGATGACAAACAAAATTTTAATATAGTTTAACAGATCATAGGTGAAAGCTATTTTAATTTAACCTACTGAAAACCTATTGACAGATCAAACATGTTACATTTTTATGAATGATCGAAACATTATATTTTTGATCATATTATACGGAATAGATGATTGGGACTGATTGTAAAGACGATCTAAAGATGATTTTTTGAACGATCGAAAAAGTCATTTAAGTGAAGGAAAGGAGCAGATTATGTTTGGCCGATCGAGAAGGATAAAATGGATAGAAAATAGATGTTTTGACTGATAAAGATTTTGACTGAAAACGAATAGATTACTGGGTAGTCAGGGACTGATCATAGTTATAGAGAATCGATCACTTTGACTGATCATAGATATAGAGAATCGATCTCTTTGACTGATCATAGTTATGGAGAATCGATCAATTTGACTGATCATAGTTATGGAGAATCCATCTCTTTGACTGATCATAGTTATGGAGAATCGATCACTTTGACTGATAATAGTTAAGGAGAATCGATCACTTTGACTGGTCATAGTTATGGAGAATCGATCACTTTCACTGATCATAGATACAGAAAGAAATAAAAATATTGACTGATCGTAATAAAGTATTTTGCCTTTAATAAATAAGCATAAGATAAATAATTTTAAAAAATAAAAAAAGTAAATATTTTAAAACATTGAAATATAAAACAAGTTCTAAACAAGTGTAAACATATTAAACACAAAATACTTTTTTAAAATATTATAACCATTTATATAGACAAATATAGACTTGGGACATGATAATCATGAACACCCACAGTACTACACAATATTGTAATGCAATTTTTTTCATCTGTTTTGTTCAGCTAAAGGGAAATTGTTTGAAACTTTATTCATATATGTACACAAATAAGTAATTAGAATGAACTATTTATTACATTAATTTTATTAAAATATCTATTTGAATGATCTTTTTTAAAACAATGTTTTTAATTAATAGCGAATACAACATAACAGATTATATAGTAAAAAATTGATACAAATATTGTTATAAAGTTATGAATCTTACTGAATATAGTGCAACCTATAAAGATACAACCTCGCATTGTAAATCAAGAAATTGAACCATGGAGTCTCAGAATATCAAAATTATAGTCACATTTACATACAAGATCATTTATGTCAGAAAAAGACGTAACACTGGACGTTAAACTATTCCCCTCAAAAACGGCCCCATTGTATAAACGTTAAAAATTAATATATCGGTTCACTATTGTATAAATGTATCGTTTATTTAAATTTAAATTAATAAATATAACTTAGATCCCAAATTGCAGCCCGACGGATTTATAGCATGTGTCGTTCAGCACGTCTAATTGATTTTTATAGAAATTTAAACATATAAAGATGGATAAATATGTTTAAAAAAATAGTTTTAGTTACTAACTTGGTGTTTTTATTTATAATTAATTTTAATCAATTTATTAAAATTCAGTTTAAAATTGCATGTAAAATTTAACGTGTATTGAGTTGTGGAAAAATTATACAAATTATATTTGCTATAATTTGCAATATATAATTCATACACATTCATATCAATATTGAAATGGGCCATTAGTAAAAATTGTGTGTGCAATATTTCTTGAATGTTACATTTTTTTTTACTTTGGGAAGATCAGCATTTATTCTCCATAAATTCAATAATCATCCTTATTGAAATTTTGAAAGTTTGTCAATATATATATATTTATTGAATTAAAATAAACAAGTTGTATTTCATTTAATAAAGAGACTGCTTTATATCATTAAAACTTGAAAAGGACTAACAATATAGAACATTTTGCTGGAATGAATAAGAAAAGAAACTCAAATCACGATTAGGCCAAAAATTTTAAAAAAGGATAATCCTTTTGGGTTTTAAAATTTCCAATGTATAAAAATTAAATTCGAATTTTAAATGCATAATCTATACTCAGTGAGCTTCAATCAGTGATTATCGAATTTTTCATAAAGATTTTGGACTATTTATAAAATGTAATCGTAGTATTGTCTATTATGTAAGTATATGATATGTAAAGGTAAAGTAATTACCAAGTAAAGGAATACTAAAATGAATTAGTAAACCGCATTGCATAATGTTACATATTTACATATTAGCTCCTTTACAATTGTGACCGTGATTCAAATTTATTTAGAATCCTTTGTTTGGAAGGTAAGCTAAACCTGATTGAGCAATTATATCTAAATATGCGTCATATTTACAGCTGAATGACCAATACCTATAATATGCCCAACCATGTACACTACGTAGCATACTACTACATATAGCATACTCACTATACATCAACATATTACAATAGTTGTGAATCAATACCTATATACCAAAGATGTAGATTATAGTTACCTATAGATTAATATAGCTCTAGATAGTATATTATGCCTTTTAGATGTTGACTTTTGTAGAGTATATTTCAACAAAATCTCAATGCATATTTCTTACACTGCACGTCAGAGCGAGCGAAAAACCATAACTATAGCAAAGGAATTCTTTTATTCATAATTCTTATAATCTAGGTCATTCATCATTGGCATTTAAAACATTGCTGTCGACGTTAGCAAAACTCATTTAACCGTATTTAATTACAACACATAAATAATTAATAGAAGTTAATTAATTCACACAGAGTGTAAATCACAATGAATAGTTTTTCATAAACTAAAACTATATTCAGGTTTATGTTTGATGTTAAGTGCGTATACAATATTTACTGTACAAATAAAGTTAACACACTATCTGTTTCAGTTCTTGTTGTATACAGAAAGTTTATCAATTAACCCTTAATAAATCTTTTAGAAGAAATTATATTAACATTAGTAAATATTTTTCAGGTGTCAACTTTAAAAAATATACATGAATCACAATTTAGTTAAAATAAAAATGAAAAATGGCAAGACGGATAAGGAAAAGGCTACATTAAATAGATTTGTTTACGATATGAAAATATTCTTATATATAATATTTATTTGAAGGCCGACTAAAATACAGGTCATTGTTGATAAATTAATTAAGTAAATTCTGAAGAACAAACAATAATTCCTAGGTGTTTTGTATAACTAATATACATAATTTTAGCCAAATACTGAATAGCGATCTTTTGTTTTTTTTATTATGAAATTGTATTATTAAAATTTTATATGAAAACAACAAATATTTAATTATTTTTATACAAGTATTTATAAATGTATTTTTGTAATAAAAAGTAGCAAACATAAGATATACATTAATTAGGTATGAAAAACAGTGACTAATTGTAAACGTAAGCCACTTTTTACTTCTAGAGAAGAGTGGTCATGTATATAAGTGATTTTCATTATTAATTTGTTTACATGTACATTGTATATAATATTATGTTTATTAATATCTTAAACTTGAATTATCAGTGAAACAAAAAACGGATTACCTGTACAAATGTATCATCATAGTTGTTTTCCTTCATGTAAACTTTCCATTCCTCTGAAGAAATAGACCCCGAATGATTTTTATCAATTTTATAAAAAATAGTTAAAAATTCCATTTTAGTTTGATACTCGTATAGTTTCAGTTTAAATACTTTAACGCATTTGCAGAATTAATGCTTTATATTTATAAGCAATAATAACAAATGTCGGAATTTTCCAGGCAAGGTTAAATCAAGATTCTTTGCGAACTTAATGCGGAAGTCGAACAATTTAAATAATAAATTAACATAATATAAAGCGACTAGTTCAAAGCTTTAACCTGATTTATTTCATAGTTTCATTTTGGATATGCTCAATTCAGTCCAATTATGCGCTAGTGTCAATCGTGGGGTAGGATTCAAAATTTATTTTAGTGTAACTAAAAACATAGACTTCTTTAAAGAATCAGAAATTATGACTTTATTGCTAAACTTATTTGGTTTAGCATGAGGAGTCTCGTGCGGAATTTGTGAACCCCTCTCCCCAACGTACGGGCAATATATGACGAACATATATCAATCAAGTCGACATAAATTACTTTAATATAGCCTACACCTAACGATTGTATTGTAGTTAAATGAAAGTCACCAGAAATAATATTACCTGAACAAATTTTTCGTCATAGTTATTTTCCTTCATGAAACAATTCAACTCCTCGGTTGTAATAGTTCCTGAGCAATCCTTATCAATATTCTCAAAAATAAGTAAAAACTCCATTATATTTCACTAACACAGATTGTTTTCAGGGGCTAATATTTGAATTAATGCCTTCTTATACAGCTGCTACCGTTTCAAGCAAGAGAAAACAAATGCACAACTCTAGTCTTTATACAACTTATAAATGAATTGAACTTTATGAGAATAGTTATTGCTGCGGAAGGGTTAAGCTGTCTTTTGTGTCTGTTATGAATGCTACTTGTCACAGCCATGAATGATGTACGTAACGACACCTATTGACCATACGCAATTTGTAAAGCATTATTGTCAACAATAAAGAATTTCAGTTTACGAAAGTATGCATTATGTAACGCATGGCGTCCACCATATAATTACTCATATAATATAATAAACAATGTGTAGGCATATGGCATTAATATTATACAGATCTTATGGGTCATATTCTGAGCTCATTATTCTGTTATGTTTGTGCGTGGGTCCAGCGTAAACTGAAAGCTAAACTTATAATATAGCTTACAAATTGTTGTTTTAAAATATGTCACAAATGTCTAGTAATAAAATTGTAATATTTACGCATACAAATTTTATTAGTAAAGCTGTTTTATTTTTGTATAAATAAGAAGCAAATTAATGATATCGTTTATATTAATATGATATATGAAAATAATATATTTTTAATATCTTATAATTATATTTAAATATATATATAGCGATATATTGAAGTCAAAGTAATAAATATACGTTATTACGTATTATTAATACGTATTATTTTAATATATATATATATTTAAATATATATATATTTAAATATATATAAATATATTATTTGAATAATTTATATTTAAGATATAGAAGCTATAAAAATAAAAATAATAATTACAAATAAAAAATCTAAATAATCACTATTTTGGATTTACATTCTAAAGTTTATGATGTTTTTGTAAATTTTTTTCCCATTTGAGTGTTCCTTAAATGTTTCATAAAAAAAACATTTTATATTCTTTTATATATTAACAATTTTTTGACCAAATATCTATGAGTAACTCACCGAAACAAAAACATCTTCATAATTATGTTCCTTCATATAAAGTTCCAATTCATCCGTCGTAATTGACCCCGACCGGTCTATGTCAATATCTTCAAAAATAGTTAAAAATTCCATTTTATAATAATTAGCACACTGCCTAATTTAAATCGATGATCTTAAATATAATTTAATATAGATATTATATTGACTGTGAATTTAATATTAAATCCTCAGAAGCTTTTGCTCGTCAATTCAGATAGCAATACAACCCGAGTAGATTGATGAATGATAGCAAAAATACAAGTTTTTCGTATACAATCCTCTCCGTTAACACTGAGAAACATTACGGCTTACTTTGAATCCACGAAAGAATTCTAATTGTGTACAATAGTTTACATTAGCGCTTGCAATGTATTGGTTTACTGTTATAATATAGTTCGGGGTGACATTATATAGGCTAGTTTATATTATACAGTGGTGTGTGTACATTCTGAAAGTTTTTCGCAAACTCGATCCTGACATTAAGAGTAAAGTAACAAAGCATCCTCAAGAATGATATTATATTTTGACAATGCCAAACTACTATGGGGGCGATTTCACTTTTGTGAGTTCAAAGCCACATATAGTCCGAGGAATAGAAAATAAATGAATGTGTAATTATGAAAAATAAGAATTATAAAAGCATATCTATCTACTAAAAAAGCAAAATATTTGGAGACTATTACTTATTATTATTTTATTTTAAATTAATAAAAATTGTGATAATGTCATTAAAAACAATTCACTTTAAAAAAACAAATTGGATAGTTATAAAAAAATTCAATTGAGTATAATATTGTGTAAAATTAAATTAAGTACGTGAACTCAAAATAGATAATTAAATGATGTACTAAAAATATGTTTTTTAAATATTCAAGGAAAAGATTCAGTATGGAAACTATGCATAGCGGGCCCATTTAGCGTGATATAAAGCATGCATAAAGTAGGGCCAAACCACTCAGAGAAAACAAGTAATCGGATATAACCCGCAAAGACATAGCAGACAAAATTTAATGATCCTTCAATTTTGCTATTATATAGTTAGTAACAAGAGGACGACTATATTGCCGCCTAAAGGGAAAACAACGTATATATCCTGTATAGGCCTACTATAGTACACATTTTTCTTAATTTTAGGAAAACACCAACTTTATATTTAAACTAATAGAAAGCATAGAAGTTTTCTTATTTTTGAGACATCTGGGAGTCGTTATAAAAAGTTGTCATCATCACTATCGTATTCCTAGCCTCATGAGATTTTTAGTCAAAAGCATGTTTTATTAAATTTAGAAAAAAATGAGTTTTCGGTGGCAGTATACTTAATAAAAGTGGATATTAGATAATTTACGGTTTTAATAGTGTATATTTCTGAGTGAATATTTCTATATTTCAACATCCAATTTAAAAAAATTTAAACGAGAGTTTTTTTATATTTTCACAGTATATAATTAGTCTTTTGATTACCAAATACCAACTAACCAAGTGTCAAAAGAACTCATAAATTAAAGAAATAAGGGAACAAGACAACACGTATATAATTAATATTGGGCAGACTAAGGGTAGCATCATAGTAGAACATAATAACAAAAATAAAATCAAACTATATTAATAAAAAAACATTTAAAATAAATCATTTATCAGGACAACCTCCTTTTTGAGTTTTATATTACTAATATTCACAGAATCGTTATATACTACTAATACTAATATAAGTAACATGAACAAGCACAAAAATTACTGCTTTTAACTATTTGTCAACAAATACGGAGTAAGAAATAATAACGAACGACATTACGCTTTTAAATTTAGATGTGACTTCATAAAGGAACCTTTTAGAAACACTGAATAGTCATTATTTATTTATTATCTTGATACTAACCAGGAAATTTGATATATTTTGGATATCTCGTTATCTTAATATTTGTGGTTTGAGATAAGCGATATTAAAAATTGACCAACCAGCTTCATGTTGTAATTAAGCAAGATTTTGTCAACTAGCCTGATATAGTTGATTTGATGCATACACACAATTTCATTCACTGTTTAGTGATTGAAAAGAATTAATAATGGCAAATTTATTATGGAACACACGCTTCTATAGAATGATAATCGTATAGAAGAAATAAACGAAATATAAAATTTAATGTAAATGCCCAATGTTAGTCGTAGAAGAGTTATAGTTGAAACGATTAATTAAAATTATTCTACTTGTAGAAGTATAAATTTTCATAAATTAATTTTGCTCGAACCCAAAATGCGTTGACAAAGACTAAAGAATTTATAATGTATGATTTTACCACTTGTGTGATTTTACACACATTTCTCGTGACAATAATCTAGAAATATTCCACACATTTTCTTAATTATAATCGATGTAGTTAAATAATCTATATTCCCGGCGATTTAAATTCTTATTGAGAATATTCAATTTAATTTAATTTTATTAATAAGTATACAATAACTACCTGTATTGAGGCATTTAAACGATCAGAATGTACGAGCGGCGAAGCCACGAGTATATTGATCGTTTAAAAGCCGATAATACAGGTAGTTTATTGAATTTATATTACTGTCAAATTTAAAAATTTAATTATTTATTTAAAGATTTATTCATTTAATTGAAAGCATAGCTGTAATGGATGAAATGTCTCTTTTTATTAACGACGATGGCTTTAATTTTGATGATGGTACTGATGGCGCGTGGTTCAATA
>JAUZND010039756.1:0-21255 GCA_034780555.1 Coelogynopora nodosa
TTTCAAAAGGAGTCATAAAATATCTTTATATTTGATTGTTAAATAATTGTTACAGAATATTCTGATATACAAAACATCTTTCGAAGTTTTTATTCATTAATTGGACGATCCTTTTATTTATATGCAAATCAGGAGTGTACAGTATTTATCGTCCTAATTTTAGTATATGCATTTGACTGAGAACTGTTATTTAAGTTCATAATGTCTGTTTTGTGAGGTATTCTTCGCAAGGACGTTAACTTATATTGTCTGCTGCCACTGTGTCGTAACATCCTCGATCGAGTTGGATGGTTAACACAAATTTTAGCCCCAGAAATGATATGGGTTAGTACATATGAAAAATATGTGTTAACGATGTTATTGAAGATTTGTAAGTAATGTATCATTTTGTTCTAAAATATTTAGGATGGCAGCACTAAAATCTATACTTATTTCACTTTTTATTGATTTTGAACTAGTCTCAACTCGGGCAAAATGAGACGTCTTTAGTCGAAGTCATAACGGACATTTGAGACGACTTAATGAGACGTGCTCTTTGAGACGTCTTTAGTCGACTTTTTGTTGCAGGGGTAAGGCTAAATAAAGTCAAAATTGAATTGTGTTAATTTAGCCCCGCATACATGGCATAACTTTGCTGTAAAAATCCAATAAGTACTAGCTATAGACTAAAGATAACACTAACCATGTTCTCTATATTTGAAATTTCGTGCTGTACAAAATTATTATTTTAAAATCAGACAAAGCATTTGAAAAATTATAGATTTTATTTCTGCAATTTAAAGCCCGCATATACCAGCCTATGAGGCAACCGAGGGTACGTAGTATACCCCATCCAGCTACAGAACCTCACAAGCGGCGTCCAAAGGTATGTATTGGAATATTTGAAAACACTAAACCGACTATAAAATACCTAAAAATATGTAACCGCATGTAGAAACCAAATTTTTAAAAGATTAGGATATATTTATATATAAATTATTTCTCTGTAGTTAATTTTTTATTTCTATGGCTGCATATGCGTAACAGCTAAATATTATGTATAATTAAATTCCGAATTATGGCTAACTATAGTTATGTTCATGTCGTTTTTCAGTGTCCAATTTTTTTAGACTGTTTAACACGTCCATGGTGACTCTTATCGCATTTCGACAATATTAGAACATCATTTATGGTATCAATGTACTACAGATTAATTTACTTATTTTACTCGCGTTTTTAATAATTCAGTAATAATGGTGTAAGTAGTACTTATTTTGCTTTTTCTTGGTAACATATGTAATTAAAGGTTATTTATAGATACATGATCTAGTGATTTATAAAATCCATTTTGTGCATTCCGATATCGTATAGCAGATTCGAATAAATTAACAATCATCTACATTATGACATTCTCAAGCTTATTTTAAATTATATCATTTAGCTACAAGGTAGAACATTTGTAACATTAAACCCGCCTTGTATTTTGTACTAAATATTTAACAAAAAATTAAAAACCAAATATTTGTCCGTTGATTGGTTCAAAATATTTGTACATTCTTAATTCAAGCTTGATATCTTTGCAAACATTGGCTTTACAAAGAAAGCACTAATAAAAAAAGGATTTCAAAATATATTTAAGAAAATGTCTACTATTTGATCAATTATGTCTCAATACAAATTATTTGACTCAACTAAAATATAAACAAACAAAGAGCAATTTTCTTTATTATAAAACCACAATACAATAAAAAGTTTCATCAATAACAATATGAATACATGGTTACAATGAAGACCAATATGCTATACCGATTGAATTTTTTCAAACATCGACGCATGTTCTAAAAACATAAATGGAAATAGTGCAATCATCATATCCAGTATCAACGCACATTGATAATATGTAATTTTACGCATCTTCAATGTAAATAAGTACAATTTATAAAGCTGTACTTGCACTACACAATAAAGTAAGATGAATTATCCCAAATAATGATGATGACCGTACGTACTTCAGGTGAAATGACATATAACAGTAAAAGTCAGTTTTCTTTTTATACAATGAATGTAAACATAGTAGGGGAAACGGAACAAAACAAAAATGAATATAATTATACATTTTTAATTTTATAATCTATGTTTTAGACCGTTGAGAACAATGTTTTTCACCTTAATACCTAAAGTATTGAATGCAAACATTGGTGAGTGACACATTCAACAATTAAAGACATACTTTGACGTAATATAGAATCTACAATAAATAAACATAACACCAATAATTAGAAAATTGACGGATTAAGTTTTGCTTTTTAATAACTTTATCCGCCAACACAATGTTTCTTAACAACTGTTATATAAAAAGTTTTTCTATGATTTTAATAGTTCGCAAGAATTCTTGTTTCCCCAAGGTGTACGTATATCCGACGCGATGAACGTATTCTGAAAGCAAACGAGAGAAAGTCCCTAACAATGGCGCATATAATGTCCGCACTTAGTCCATAATGTGTACTTATATGAAGTAAAAAGCAATTACATAGTATAAAAGCACACTAGTTTTGTAATAGGAATCATTATAAATGTAATTGTACGACATAGTCTAATTCTTTCAACCTCAACTGACATAAGAATATAAATACTAGCACTATACTAGTATTCACAATTTAAATGACGATCGTTTCTGTAGATTTTGAAATAGGAACTATTACTACTAAAAATGGTATGAATTGAACCAATTGTACAAAAATATGTTATTAGTAGTAGTTGTACACTTTCAGATTTGCTGCTAAATCATAGCATCTAAAACGTATAATTTAGACGTTCAGATACACAGAGCAAACTCACATATCTAATAATTGGCGCAGTTTTGCATTGATTGGTAAACTATATTATCTTAGTAGCATATATTAGCGAATATTTGCATTTATTTCTAAAATTGTGTCTAGCCAATTTAATTACAAAGTAAACAAAATAACTTAGCTATAATCTCCAAATAATTTTATGTTGTAATTGGAAGTTTATTCATTAATATTATGTAAATACTAGCAATTCAAATTATTTATTTTATCATTGAGATTTAAAAGTAATCGGATTTAATAGATAGGCATCTGTACTTATCATACATACAATTAGAGTTTCAAAACAGTAGGGTAAAGTAGGTATAATTTACGTTAGGTAAATCATAAACTGCTATGTGCATTTTAAACGCTTCTAGAAAATTATCGTTTGTACTACGTGTTTTTTTCATAAATTAATCAATTCACAATTTTTTTAAAATGTAGTAACATGTCCAAATTCACTGCTTACTAATTATCTCTCAGATTACAATTTTTAAATCACCTTAGTTTGCATAATATATAGTACTTTTTTTAGATATTTAATTTTCCTTGTTTTTAATTAAAACAATACAGTTAAAATGAATACAGAACATAATATCGTGATTTTTGTAGGTCGAATTAAATTAATATAATTTGTCAATAATGATGAGTCACAATAATCGATCGATGATAGATTTCAATTAAATTTGCAACTATCGCTATTAAAATCAAATGTACAGTACCATAAAGGTACCATGAGAAAAGGAAGAATTGGATAACTCAGTTGAAAAATTAACAATTAACAGCTATTCATAAAAGTGAAGAAAACACTAAATTAAATATATTTTTGTAATAAAATTGGGGCCTTTTCGACATTTCAATTAAAAAATCTATAATTTAGACGAAATTTCGAATATATAGCAATTAACAAAGAACAGTACAAATATTTGATATATCTTCATTTTAGAGAAAAATGTTATCGTCAGAATAAACTACCTGAACACAACCAATATTGTTGTTGTATATAAACTGTTGTCTTAATTAGTAAGTATTAAAAAACATTTTTTTGATTTGATTCATATAGAATTCTCAAGATCTGTTAAAAATTTGCTAACTACTAAAGTAATCGCTTTTAAACATTTATAGTAATAAGTTTTTACAATAAAACATAAATAATCGTAACAATTTAGAGTTATCGTAGACAGAAATACTCGATTTAGCCAGTTCATTTTCTAATAGGACATCCTAACGCTTGCATTACATGTACTTAATTACAATATACACCGAAAATTTTATTTAACAATTCATAACTTTTACAGAATATTTTATAAACAATTTTTTCTATAAATTGGTTGAACTTATATATATTTAAACAAGCAACAATTTTTATATGAACTAGAAATACAAATAAATATTTAGTTGGTTGGCGGATTGTTTGAGTGATTCTGCATTAAATTAATTTTTTAAATTCTGTAAAATTAATCAAAATTATTGACATTATATCGAAATTAATTGAATTATTTAAGTGTAATTTAATATTCTTGTAGTTTTTAATTGTACAATTGTTTAGTTATTCAATCATTTAGATTATGACCTATTATTGTGTATTATTTAACATTTAAATATTGTTTTAATTATTATTGTAATTAACAGTTTTCTTAAACAGGATGACGATTTATTGCTACAATGGGTGGCGATACCATTGGATGATATGATTAAAGTTTTACAATAACAATCTATGATTTTTCAAAATAATTAGTATTAGTTAACGAGTTAAGAAAAAGAAACCTATACTTTGAAAAATATTATGTGCTGAATTTCAGTCTTATAGTTTTCAAGCCGCAAAGAACTCAAAAGTTTATGCAAACTAAACTGTCAATATTAAATTTTCTGTAAATTTAGTTTTCAAAAATTATAAGATTATAAAATTATTGAATTTATATTTTCTGGATTTAGCACAAGCTACTAGTTAAACAATACTGAAAGTATTAATAAATAATTATCAAATCATTAGCTGTTCTTCTTCCAGTATACGAAAATATCATTCACAGTGATATTATCTATAAATACAATTTTACAAGATTTTATATCAGAAAAAGAAGTATGGGAATCGACAGAAGATACTTTACTTAGCAACAATAAAATAATTAATCACTCTGCTTCCTCTTAACTCTGCTAACGGTTAGTTAGTATAAAAAGAAACTTAATCTGTAGTGAGATATACGTCTATAAACTGTAGAAGATAGATGCTTAAATACATTGGACATAATGTACAAACCTATAGACAATATGAATGAAGGACATTACTAAGAAAATAACATCAAGAAACTATAGTTACCTAATTGTATTCGAAAGCTACTTCGAAAATGATTAGATTTAAAACAAAAAAGCTGGCAATCACAGTTATGTCTGTTCAAAAGTGATTGCTCATCTAGATCTATTAACTATTCACATGTACTATTGTAACTGTAGCATACTTATGAAAATGATATTACTAACCTAATCAATTATATAGCTGTGCACCATTTTTTTAAAATTGATAGTGAAAATAAAATAGGGAACCAGTTTAGCCAAAAATGTCAACCATTTGTTTTGTTTTCTAACATGACATATTTTAATGTGTTATTGATACAAATAGTTAATTTTATATTTGGTTCTTTTATTAATACATTGAAAAATTTATATTACATGAGTTAGATTCTATAAATTTAATTTATTTATTTAATATTGTCATGAAAATTATATTTTTTGTTATCCTATTTTAATTTCCATTTGACATTTTTGTTCTGTAAATTTCTGTTATAATCTGTCTTTTATTAGTAAATAACTAAAGTTTGTATGTCAACTTTTCAATAACTTAAACAATCCTATCCACTTACATTCTTACAGAAATAAATTTACCATCCGAAAAAGCAATAAAACCCTAATAATTTGTAGGAGTAACTTTATGTCCGATAATCCGCCAAACTGACATCCTTGGCAATGAAGAAACCGGTGATATTGACCATATCAAGGAGTAAACACCACAAAACGTTCATAAAAATGAAGCCAGACGGTAATCATAATCAAGGAATAACCAAGGTAGGAGTCGGACAAGCACAATTCATATTATAAGATTCCCTAAATTTAGCATTAATTCAGACCTAAACAACAAGATCACTTCATACATCTAGAAATCCTATTGTCATTTTGCTATGACCGTACAGAATACTTCTTTAAAATTGGAAAGCAGTGGAAGCTCGGACATATGTCATATATAGTTGTGAGCTTGTTTTTCAGACCCAATCATCAAACAGGCTACCTAAACAGTCTCAAGTCTGACAGAGAAATATATTTGATTATAGAGCAAGCATATTGAAAATGGACGGATAAGTTATGTGATAGTATGTTGACTTTCTCCTGTAGTATTTCCATAACAAAATTATAGTCGACTTTTGTAAATGTCTGATTTCAACCTATATGATTCAACATGTGAATTATCCAAACACAAATTCGCCTGAAATGCTTAATTAAAATCCCAACATTTATAAACAATTAATTGCATAAACTATTAACGAAGAAGTTCAACTTGAAACTGTATTCATAAAAAGTCCGGAATTACTAGCAGATAAAAATGACAAATGTTTTGAAGTCATGTCATAACATATTTAGTGCTTATTAATCATACAATTTAATGTGACCAGTAAAGTCTAAATGAATATTGGTAAATCCCATTTTGAACAATATTTCAATCTTAAAATTATGTAGGGTTTATAAATTAATTAAATTTTTTTGGAAGACGAATAAATAATTGCAGTTACACAACACCTAAAAGAGCATGACAAATGCCATAATTTATCAAAAACAATTAAACACTGGGAACTGATACCTTAAATTCACTATCTTTCAACTTCATTTGCTGTATACTTTCTAACGTACTCGATGACGTCATGTCACTGTTTAGAAACAGCTCAACAGCCAGCTGGCGCACATAACCACGTAAAGTATACGTACCAAGAAACCCTAGAATAGTAATAATTCGAGAGGTAAAATTATTACAATAATTACTAAAATGTAAACAATAACACAAAAAGTATTAATGTTACTTCTGCTGAAAATATCGACCTTAAATTATATCTCTATCTATATATCAAATGATGCTATTTACCTCATTCATATATCAACAAGTTTTTTCAACAAAGTAATTGTTAAATGTGCTAAAAATATTCGGTTGCTAATAACGCCATAACCGTTTGCGGATTTCTACAAAGGTCTGCTATCTGTCTCGGTGATTCCTCACTCTTCCCATTTTCAGCGCAGGACACCTTTTTTCACTTATTTGACACAAAACCATTAAATCACATAATGTTTCATATAAAGACTCTTCTGAATGTGCCCAGCTTGCTTATAGGGGACTCCTTCGAGATATGTTTTCTCATCCATTTAATGTTCAAATGTTGTTTCCTGATACCTCTTAATTCAGAAAATCATAATGTTGAACAGTCACATTGCTCACAACAGTCCTCTTGGTCTGTATATTACTGAATATTACTGACGGCCCTCTTCGATTATCTCCTTAGAGTAATCCTCTGACGTAAACAGTATTAAATAGGTTTCTTATTTTAATGTAGAAACTATTGAATAACCACTTCTAGAATATAAAGCAACCAGGGAATTTTCTGATCGATATTAAACAGAAAAACTAACCCTCAAAAGAGGACGATAAAATCATACACTAAAATGCATACTCATAAACTAGTCAATGATAACATATTAAGGATTTGAAGATGGATTTACTATCGTCGAAAAAAAGAGTTATCTGTTGAGAAATCCACTGTAATTCGGAATGTATCCTCTCAAATGGGAAACAGTACAACGGTGAAGTCTAGCAAACCACTATAAAGTAAAGTCACAACACAAAAAAAGCTTATATTTAGGCCAGTGAAATTTAATCGTCTTCCATGTCTCTATGATCAAATAAATGTGACAAAATTAGTTAGATTTTTTGCTGTGTTTTGGAGTTTAAAATCTTGGAATTTTATATCTGCAACATTTTAATTTAGTTAGATTTTTACTAACTGTGTGATTAATTAAAATGTCATGATTTCAGAAATACATTTAACAATTTATTATTTGATATCTTTGAAATTTAATAAACTGTTGTATTCTCCATAATAGATTGCAATATTAAATTAATATTAGTTAATAATTAAGTAAAATACTAAACTGGAACCTGTTTTTATTTTTGGTGGACTAACAGTTTCATTAGAACACAAGAATCAACCTAAAACACCTTATCTGGGACACATTGGATGAGAAAGACCATAGCTATACAACCACAGATGCCATGTATTTGAAACAGAAATAAGACCATGCAAATAACAAGGTCGTAGAATGAATACGGTAAATATGTATAAATGTGAGTAATGGATAAAAAACTATAAATAATATATGGGAATATAAATGTTATGCATGAATATCCAATAAGAAGGAATCTGAAAAGAAATTCATTATTAGAAATGCACATAAAATGTAAGAAAAGTAAAATAAAATGTACAAATCCTTATAAAAAAATATTTTTCGATCTGATACCCCGCACACATTCAACAAATGCCGTTTATTAATTAAACACATATTTAAAAGCGAATCTTTTGATCGGTTTACTATGAACAGTTTTTAAGTTAAAAAAACAATGTCTACACCTATCTCTAGTAGCAGTCAAGTATTATATTTTACTTGTTTATTTTTAAATCAACCATACAAACGCCTTTTGTGTACTAGAAATAAATACGAAGAAAAAAGGTAATTAAACTTTATAAAAGATATAAAAAAACGGAATTACTATTTAACAATAACTACAAATAATCATCAATAATATATTTTACAAATATTGGCTAATCTGAACACTATTTTTCTAAATAAAAGTGTTGATCGAGACATTTGACACACATTAGAATACACAAATGATACTAATAGATCATAAATAAGGTTACTATTGCATTACAGTAAAAATAAGACTAGATTTATTTTTTAAATATTACACAAGTTGCTACTGCAATCAAGTCAGAATGCTTTTGACACCGCCTCGCGATCTGGCAACAAGTTCGTTCAATGTTTACAATAAAACACATTTACATGTATCAAAAATTATTTGCACGAAAATATATTTATGACATAAATATTAGCATGTTGCAGATTTGCAACGAACTTTGTCCAAAATTTTCGCTATTTATAATAAAAACATATAATAGTCAGAGTTCATATATAACATAAGAAAATATTTTTAAACGTATAAAATCAAATTTATTCCCGGTCAGGTTAATTAGTAAAACGGCAGCGTCAAAAGTCCCTTTTGATTCGAGTATATTTATGTAAAGTTATAATGTTTAACACTTCTGCAATCCAACTCCTTACAAAATGTAACGGTATGATGATGTAGAATAATTGTCATATTTTAAACATATTTACACGGGGAAAATATATGTAGATTTAGTAAAGCAGATTAAATTTATTATTAAATTATAGTTTAATTAATTTAAAGATTCCTAATGTGTGCTTTTCTAATATATATAGTTAGTTGACCATATTTACGGTTAAGAAATAGCGGAAAGGAGATATGGTACTCCAACTAAATACGAGAAAATGCAGGTGCTATGATATCTAGGGGATCCTGGATATTTCAAGTAGGTGTAGCAGAGGAGGTAGTTAATGTTATACGAGTGGAGTGTTAATCGGTGAATTTGGCATGGAATGCAGAAGTGTTAAAATAACGGTTTGTTACTGTAAAATAGGGCTATTTCATATGTTACACAATACATTTTTAACCGACAATTTAAAAAATGGTATAGCTGAGTATCCTAGACCCTAGACAGAGTAACAAACCTAGCTCACCTGAACAAGAAAGAGAACGCATACTTAAGACTGATACTTAAGAAGCACCTCTCTACCAGCCAACCGACATCCCTTGAGTTCACGAATAGCTCGGTCCGCCTCTATAGCCGATTTGAAGAACACACTGCCCTCACCGAGTGGTTTACCCTGGGCACTCATCTTCAGAACAACAGGCGAGCTGGGAATGAGAGCAAACCCCTTGAAGAAGTCCCGCACTTTGTCCACGTTGAAATGCATAGGAAGATTGCAGACAGAGACCGAGAAGCGCTCGCCCGTGTTGCAATTGTCAACTTTGGCTGATGGTTCGGTAGTAGTTTCAGCTTTCGCTGGCACAGCATTGGATTGGGGTGACTTTTTGACCTTGTCTTCTGACTGCTTGTCCTGACCGGTTAATTTCAACATTTCTCCGCGGGTTATGACTCGAAGCTTAACTACACAGCCGCGCAGTGGACGACGATTCATGCCGAGATTTCTGCGACACTCCGGTTCACTCGGAAAGCATACAAAAGCACGATTCTGCTCTTGTTGTAGTTTGATCCAATCCAGAGGGGTTGAGACATCTAATTGGGAGCGCACCTCAGCAGCATTGGCAAACTTGGGCAAATTGGTTAATTCTAAGCAATTGAAGCGGGAGTCTTCTGGTTTGGGGAGAACCGATGAGTTTGAGGGCACTGGGGTTGGTTTAGCAGGTGGGGCCAAAGTTGGTTTAACGGGTGGGATCAGAGTTGGTTTAACAGTTGATGGTGTTGTCGTTGATTTACCAATTGGGGTTGAAGTGCAAGGTGTTGTTGTTCCCTGTTTTGTGGCAGGATTAACTGTATGTTTGATAAGAATTGGTGGCGGAGGTGGCTTTAGTCCCTTTTTCTCAACACCATCTTCAGATTTGGCTTCAGAGATATATTTTTCGCGTTGAAGGGCAGAAATTGAACATAGTTTAATAGTGCACTTGCCCTGAAAAGAAATGTTGTTCTTTTGCATCACTGTTTTAACTTTTTGTTCAGAGTCTAGTTTCAAAAAACCACGTAAATTAGCGGCATATCCACCACCAAAATTCCCAATATATAGACAATCAACCGGAACATCTGAAATTCCCAAAAAAGTTAACAACTCTTTTTTGTTGATATTCGGTACCAAACCTGTTAATTCTAGACAGTTATCTTTTAGATACAGTGAAGTGCCTATTTTGACGTTGCTAGGTGGAGCCATAGCTGTTCTGCTTTTGTCCGGAATGCTATAAAAAATATCGTCGTTTGATACCTCAATTGTAACCGCATAACCATCAACCTTTTTTCCGGTATAACTTACAGCTTTTTCACAATCTGCAAATGTAGCAAGTTTAACTAGAACATAACCAGTGGGTCGGTTCATTGCATCAAGTTCAATTCGCACACCCCACTTAGGTACGATGTGAACTCCCCAAAGAACACTAAAAATCTTTTTAATGTTAACTGATGATGGCGTCATTTTGAGCCGAATCACAGTAGGCGCCGATTCCTGTTGTTTGCCACCACCCTGGTGATAATCCTCAGACGGGTTCGACGTTCGAGGTGCCTTAAATGGTGGCGGAGCTCCATTTCCCGGTGACGGTCGTTTCATGCCGTGCTGAGGTGAAGAACCAGTAACCGGATTAAATCGGTCACCGGAGCGACCACGCTGACCCGGTGGATACTGATACTCATCAGAGGGGTTCTGATAGTCTCCCCCTCTTTGTCCAAGGTGGCTAGGTTGACCACGCTGTCCAGAACCAGGAGGACCACGATATTCAAAACCAGATGCGTTACGTTCTTCCTGGAAATCAGCAGAATCCCAATTGTCAGGAGTATTGAAGGAACCACGTTGATCCGGAAAGCCACGTTGTTGTCCAAGAATGGGAGGATCTCGATTGTCGAAGGGACCACCTCTTTGACCAGGAATTGCTCGGCTGTCCGAATCATTGGGGGGACCACGCTGTCCAGGCATAAATGGCCCACGAGGCTCAAGAGCGTCAAAAGGAGCCCGATTGTCTGGAGGACCAGACGTACCTCGCTGACCAGGACCAGGAGGGCCGCGCTGACCAGGACCAGGAGGGCCGCGATGGCCCGGAGCAGAACCGCGTTGCCCAGGGAAACCAGGGCCACCATGGTGATCGAGAGCATTAGAGGGACCACGACTGTCAGCAGGTCCATCATCAGACAACCAAGGTGGCTTTACAGAGAAATCTCGAACAGGAGCAGATTCTTCTGGTGCATATGGGTCAGCTTGTCTATCTTGTGACCAGGCAGAATTCTGTTGATAGGGGGGTTGTCGCTGAGGTGGTTGCCTAAATTCTTCCACAACGGGCTCAGGAGGACCGCCCCATCGCGATTGTTGATTACCTTCTCTAGGGAATGATTGCTGCGGCGGTATATCATGAGTGGTTTCGGGACCCCATCGATTTCGTTGTGGTGGCCCACCTCTCATTCCTTCTGGTTCTTCTTTATCTCGAGTGATTTCGGGACCCCATCGATTTCGTGGTGGTGGTCCACCTCTCATTCCTTCTGGATCTTCTCTAGTTGGAAAGTTACCTCCTCCTTGAGGTTCTTGAAACGTCTGAGGCCTACCAAAATTTTCATTGGCTTCCGATTCAAAGGGTCTAGGACGAAAACTATCTCGTTGTGCAGGATTAAATCTGTCGCCAAAACGATTATCTCTGGGAGGTTGATCACGACCACCATAACCATAATTATGAGAATAATCATCACATTGCTCCGGGACATTAGCCTGATCATTGTAATCAGGTCGTCCGCCTTGGTAACCATTTCCAAATCTAGGTTCAGGTCGTTGTCCTTGTCTACTAGCATAGTCATACTCTTCAACTGGTTGTTGGGGTTGGCTATAGCCGTAAGCATCAGGTACTCCAGGAGGGTTTCTGGCTCTTTCTTCAGAATCATTGTTTCTTGGGGGCATGTACATCTCAACATGACTTTCACGGGCAGGTGGCTCTCTAGAATGTGCGCTTGGATAACCCGCATTGTATTGATCTGGAAATTGTTGATTTTCATTATCAAAATTACCTGAAGGCCAATTTGATGGCTGACCTTGAGCTTCATTGTAATTCTGTGAAGATTGATTGAAATCTCGCGGTGGTGGCTGGAAATCACGTGGCGGTGGATTAAAATCTCTTGCTTGCTGCTGGTTAAAATTACGTTGTGGTTGACCATAATCTTGTTGTGGTTGGCCATAGCCTTCATTTGTCGCATCAGATCTAGGTTGATAATCACGAACGGCTGGTCTTTGTTGGCCCATTGAAGGTGGTTCATAAACAGAGTACCGACGCGACGGGTCTTGTTGATTTGATTCCATTTCTGGTTGTTGATATGCCGGAAATCGCTGCTGATTTGGCTGTTGAAACTCATTAGAGAATTGAGAAGTTGGTTGCCCATAAGGATTCTGTGAAGCGGGTGGATTTGTGTCCTGTGGGGCCCTGGCTGCTGCTATCACAACCTGCATCTCAGCTAAACTGCTTAACATAAGACGTACAGCAGCTCCATTCAAAGCCTGTCCATCGAGAAGCATGGCTCTTCTGGCATCATCATCCGTGGTAAATCCAATAAAAGCATCTCCATTTTCACCACCCACTATGTGCACACCGCCCTCGGGAATATTCATTCCCGAAAAAAATCGACGAATATTGGAAGCATTTGCTGACCAAGGCAAATTCTGAAGACGAATTATGACAGACATATCTGCAAAAGAACAAAATATTTTATTTACTCGAAAAAACTAAACATAATTGGAAATATGGAAAACAAAAACATATAAAGAAAGATATAGAATGAAATGCGAGAATCAAAAACAAGTCGCCAAATAAACATGGCTTATATATTCTTTTAGACCGTAAGAAGTTTTTAGGAAAGAAATGTTACACATTAATTAATTTCTTGAACCTCCAAAAGACGGGTTTTCTTTTTCATTTATTGCATTCCATCCAACTATAAATCTTTGGTTTTTACTGTTTATCGTCTGTTTTCAGTTCTATAATTTCATAAGATGCAGATGCTATAATATTCAGATTTCTGCACCCCTGACATGTTTGTTGTGATCAATGAAGTTGTGACACAATCCAGAAGATATTGAAGACTTTTTCCTGATCTTTATAATCAACAGTCAGAAATTAGAGAAATATTTATGGGAAAATAGTTTAGTTATTAAAAACTAAAAATAACAAAATTAAATGTTTAATGTTACAAAATCTCAAGAAATGCCAGACATTTACATAAATTTGTAATTTGTAAAAGCTTTCCATATTTTAAGACTGATATTTTCTAATACTTTTTAAGACACATTAACCCAGTAATGGTAAAATATTTTTTTTACAAACAATGCATATGTTTAAAAAAAGACATGTAATATATTAGACTATTGTATAACGTAGACATGTCACATATAAGACAGTTGTATATAATCAGATTAGAATAAAATGTTCATGACAAATGCATTTAATAGAAATTGGTACCAATAGTATAATTATTAAAGAAGTATATACATATTGAAGGACATACTAATAGTGCATTATCTTCAATCAGTTTTATATTATATAACTAATAGATCTGATATAATTATGTGGCAAACATAGCTATCTTCACTCCACTAGTGAATTTGCAGCAAAGACATTAAAATTAATTCAAAGCAAAGTCATTAGTATATTAATAATAAATAATTGATGATTTGTTGAAAAATATAGGCATACTTCATTTCTATGTTTTAACCAATCATCAATTTTTTATTATTGATTAACTATTTCATATACTTCATATGAAATAATTCACATATTATACAAACAAAAAGTATTAATACAACAATTCCTAGGATTCACAAAGTATATAAACAAAACCAGATATCAAATAGTTATCTCAATTAATAATTGATTGTACAGCTATTTTGAATGGGAGTCAATTTATTTTATTGTTCATCAATCAGTTATCTTACCAGCTCTGGACAATTAAATTGAATCAATAAATATATATATTTAAAAAACGTTTTTGAATTTGTATAAACTCTGTTAGAAGCACCATTAAGGAGAATCAATTCTGTATGAATAGTGAAGACAGATTAATCAGAATGTAAGGCAGAACAATGGACAGCCTCAGACATTGCAGACTAAATAACCTTGAAATTATTATAATTTAACATAAATATCATGATATCTGCAAACCATTACACTATAATTATAAATAACTTAATAAATATGGTATTTTCTTTCACAAAATGTCCTTGAATTTTGTATTAAGCTATTGAGATATAATTTCATAATAAATGTGCAAAATGGAATATTTTTTCACAATCAAAGATTTTTCCATTTTCCAAAAAACAAAATTTATAAAAAAAGGTGTAAAAGCTGCGAAATTCCTACTAGTAAAATTAATTGACATTACATACCATATGTAACAATGTCAACTTAAGTTTTAAATGAAAAGTATATCAAGATCACTAATATAAGTTAATTTGATCAATGCTACTTAATGTTTCTAAAATAAAGAAAACTCTGGTGGTGGATTTGCTTTATTATTATAATATACCTTTTCATTGTTTTCAATGTTTTCAATGGGGCCCATTAGTTGCCAGCATACAGTGGCAAATAAAGGTTTTTTAGTGAGGGTTTGATCCCATCCAAAATACCCCCCTCCTGAATTTAATTACTTTCCATTAAAAAACTTATATGAAACATTATTACATGGAAATGACAAAATGATATTCATTAAAATAAATATAATATTTTAATAAAAGGTCAATTTATCTACGATTATATCAATAATAATATGTATCAAATTTTTCACATTAGGTAACATCTCTTTTTAGTATACATATATATGCATACAAGCTGTAATTAATCAGTTTAAAATGTGCCCAAAACAGAAGAGTAAATACTGTTTTGTAACAACAAATATCAATCTGAAGCAAAATATGAATATGTCTATATAATAGGGTTCATATGCAATTTTTAAAACTAAAATTTCCAGAGCCATTTGCAGGACTTTTTAACAAAATATGTGGTAATTTAACTTTATGATCAATGCAGACCTGTTTACCCTAAAAGATTGATCCTTATTTATCGTAAAATACCCCTCATTATCTTACAGAAGTAAAAACAGACCTCTGCAAATCCAGTTAGTATATGTTGTGATAAAATGTACATAGCAATGACTACCCAAGGTCGGAATACATTCTCATACATACTAAATGCACTAATATTTAACAATTATAGCAAGTTCAAATGGAATGTGGTGGTGTACTACTCAGTATATGTAATGTACTTTCAAATTTAGAACAGATAGTGTTTTTTGCAATGTAAATATTCTTATACTACAGGGTATATAACATTATTATTATTTGTCAGTATTGCTGCAAAGATTTAGTGTAGCACGATTTAAGTTCTTTAAGTTTGTAATCGGAAAATCGTTTAGTGGTATCAAACTCTCCCTATTTTTTTAACAGAAGGAGTGCTTCGAGTGTCTCAGCACCCAACAAGGCCCATTGATGAGTCTTATTTTTTCGAACTCGAAATTAGAAAGTATTGTGGAACCGAAAGTCCTGAACTATTTCCTACTTGCTATTTACTTGTTGTATTGTGTAACAGGCCACTGGTTTGCAGAAAGATTGAAAAATAGACATTAAAAATTGGAAGTACAAAAATGAAAATCGTACAATAACACCCCCAAATTGTAAAATCGTAATTAGACACCCAAAATCGTAATTTCTACTCCTAAATGGTAAAAGTAAACAGGTCTGCAGCAAGCAACCTTGCATAGGATACTAGGAGAAGCAGTGTTCAAATTTTCTCATTGGTTGCCTTGTTGTGCAACCAGTTTCCAATTGCAGGTTACCATTAAGTGAAATTAAATTAATGGTTGACCAAATATAAATTCAATGAAAGAAATTTTAACAAAAGGAACAATATAAAATGAATTAACTAACTACAACTCAGGAAAAAATTAACTGATACAATCTTTTTTAGGTTATTTTTTAAATATTTTATTTCTATAAAAAAATATTTTTTAATCAGCAAATTTTGATTTAAGTTAAAGCAATAAAAGATCAATGCTTTTTTTATCAAACAATAATTGGTAGTCTTGAAATAGACTGTTTTTGTGTTCTCAAAGGGGGTGGGGGAGGGGTGTGAGAGACTAATAGGATGTAATTCCTCCATTACTTGGCATTGACTCAATGAGTTCTTGAAGAAAGTTTTGAGTTGTGTTAGCATACAGCTCAGATGCAACCTCAAACAGCTGGTCCATGCCATGGATAACATGCTGGTCAAGTTGTGATTTGAAATACTGCCAGATGTTCTCCATGGGGTTAAGGTTAGGGATAATGGCTCGCCATGGAAGCACTTCCACCCTGTTCTGCTCAAACCAATGCATTGTGAGGTGTGTCATTATCCTGCTGATAAATGGAGTCAATGTGGTCCCAGAAAACTTGAGGAAGGTGCTCTTCCATTATGGTGATGTATGACCTGGCTGTCAAGTGAAGTTCTCCCTGCAGCAGTGTAACATGAGGACACCTGCATAAGAAAATGCATTCCACACCATAACTATACTGCCACCACTCAGCACCACATGGACTTCTGTAATAATGCTGTTGTGTAGTCTGGATAACATGTAAGGCGTCTCATCATAGAAGAGAACCTGAGACCACTGTGCCCCCATTCAGTTTATGTGTTCTCGAGACCACTGGAGATGTTTTGCCTTGTGTGAAGCAGTCAAAATTGGCTTCCGTTTTGCCACGTAGGAGTAGCGACCAGCCTGGAATAACCTAGCCCTTACAGTTCTTGGAGTAACTTGAACTCCACTGGCCTTCCTCCAATCCTGTGCAGGCGCTCTACTGCTGGCCTGGGAATTGCTGGAAGATATTCTCAACAGTGCCCAATATTCATGCAATGTTAACTTCCTCAGTCTTCCTTTATCTCTCTGGTTTGCCACTGAGCCAGTCGCAGTGTGCTTCCTCACAAGATCTCTGATGATGTTTGGTCTAACAATAAACTGACCTGCCAGTTGCCTACAACTATGGCCAGATTCCTTTAAGGTGACAATCCTCAAACGTTGATCATAAAAAAACCATCTTCACTCTTTGAAATCAATGTTCAGTACAAGATGTTATTTCATGATTGTCACATTGCTTTTATACCCCTTTAGATAACTGTATTGGCAAATAGACACTGCTGAATGATATTCATCTCCATTTGCCAGGTATAGGTACAGCTGGGTACTGTTGGGTGTCTAACACACTTCCATATGGATGTCCTCATGTTAAATCAATAGATTTATGTAATAAACTGTTCTGGCTTACACACACAGTCAACTGCAGTGCACACAGCTGCAGAAAAATTTAGGAATTCATCATATTAACCTCTCACACCCCATCACCTTTGAGAACACAAAAACAGTCTCTCACTTTTACTTAATTATTAAATTTAAGTGGCTGATTTTTTGGAAATAATTTTTTTAAATTACCTGAAAAAAAGTGTATCAGTTAATTTTTTCCAGGGTTGTATAATGCATAATTGTTATGGTGATATGACATGTGGGTCATTCTATGCCAATTCCAGAGCTGTTTACCCAAAAAAATAAAAAATCCTAATCCTAATGCCTGTGATCGTAGTCCTAGATTAATGTTTAAAAAAACAAAATTTACACATCAAAAGGCATTACACATAACATGGTATTACTATTGTATTGGAGCACTTTACACATATATATCAATAATAATATGGAGTCAAGAATGTCATGAGCTTCATACATGTTCATTTTCTAAAGGAGTTATAGTATGAGCTTTTAATATGATAAAATCACTTAGATATATTAATTTTCTTTTATAATAAAACATGTTAATAAGAAAAAAATTCTGATTATGTTCTGTAGGAAAACTAAAAAAGCCCTATAACAATATTACATTCACAAAATATTTTTTATCATAGTTTAACAATGTTAAATTGTAATGTCATAGTTAACAGCAAAAAATCTTATAAGTAAACAGCTCTGCAATTCAATTAAAATTATAAAAAGTCTGTGGCATATACCTTTAGATTTACTTAAAATTATTTACTGGTTAATTAGGTAAAAAATAAGACCAAATTCAGCCAAAAACTTTTTGCAATCTATTAGATTATAATTATTTTCTGTTAATTAGTTACTGCATAATATTTTTAATTTATTATATAGTTACCCTAATACATATAATTTCACAAAAGTAACAGGTATGACAGAAAATATTTATGGCCACTTAAAATGGATTTTTTTGCACTTTGAACAAATTTCACCTATTTTTGAATGTTTCCATTTTCCCCTGTTTATTAGATACCATTCAAGTTTGATATCAAACAATCAGTACCTAATGTAGTCTCGATAAATGAGAATATATAGATGTGTGTTACAACCAGATTTTTATCAGAAGCAATTTCAAACTGTTTTTATTTCAAAATATGACCAAAATGCAATAATTTTTTATGTTCACTCTAATCACTTTCTATAAAACATGATATGTTCTTTGAAAATAAAATATATTTTGACAGGATATTTAGATGGTAAATCAAGCTTTTTTACAAAAAAGTTGGTTCAAAAGTCATTACCCACATCAAAATAATGCAAACAACCTAACTACTTCATTACTTTTTTCTGTTGATTACATACCCTTTTACAAAATAGATGTATATTAAATCATCACTTAAAATATAGAAAAGTGTTTCATTAAAAAAAAATGGATATTTAAAAATCAAAGATAATTTACTATTAAAGAATAATAGAAAATAGTGTGTTTTCTATGGTACTACTATTTTTGCTAAATAGTAATATATAATGAAAACAATCTTCAGTGTTGCCACAGCTGAGTATGGCAATAATATCACAGAATATTGCAGTTAAAAAAGTCACTTTTTAACCATTAGGTATCTAAAAATGTAAACCATTTATTTAACCCAATAAGAACTGGTGGTACATAATTAATATGTGTTTCATGAAATTAATTTGTTTGAAAAAGATAAAGTATATACAAAATGCACATACAATAGGTAGGTATAAAAAATGTATACTACTAATTAATAAATTTGATCAACTAAATTGTCTATTTTAAATATTTAAAAAGTCATTGGGGACTAATGATTTTTTTCTTTTTCAGAATAGTGGGGAGTACCCCTCTGATCCCCCTCACAAAAATATTGCATAATTAATGAGAATACAAAAATACACACATTTAAGTTCATTCCTGTTGATGCAACTGAATGAACAGAAGTTCATTCCTGAAGTGATATAGAGAGAAGGGAAATAAATAATTTAAAGATACAACATTTTTTTTAAATAATATACTGCAGGTAATGTCAATAATAGCACATATCGCAGCTTTTTGTCTAAATATCAAAGTGCAATATATATCACAGTTTGTGGTAACACTGAATCTGTAACAAAACATTTCATTATTCTTTAATAGTAAATAATATTTGATAACAAATTTCTGTGAATGATTGATGAATTACTTTTTGATGAGTTAATAACAAATTGGTCATTTATACATGAAGTTTGTAAAAGGTATGTAATCAACAGAAAAAAGTTATGAAGTTGTTTGTATTGTTTTTCAAGTGGGTAATAACTTTTGGACTAACATTTTTTGTGAAAGAGCTTGACTTACCATCTAAAAATTCTTTAAACATAGAAAGTTATTTGAGTGAACAAAAAAATTGTAGCCATTTGAAAAGTACCATTTTTTGTTTAGCCATATTTTGAAAAAAAACATGTTGAAATTGTTTCTGATAAAAATATGGTTGTAACATACATCTATTTTTTCTCATTTATCAAGTTCAAGACAACATTAGGTACTGAATGTTTGATATCGAACTTGAAGGGTATCTGATAAATAGGGAAAAAATGGAAACATTTAAAAATAGGTGAAATTTGATAAAAGTGCAAGAAAATTATTAATTTAAAGTGGCCATAAATATCTTCTGTCATACCTGTTACTTTTGTGAAATTATATGTATTAGGGTAACTATACTATAAATATAAAGCAGTAATTAAATAACATAAAAAAGTTATAATAGCTGAATATATAAGTAAATAATTTATTTATATATTCAGCTATTATAACTTTTTTAAATTGCTAAAATGACTTTAGCCACACATATTTTGACCAAATTTCAAGTGGCTATATTGTATATCTCAAATATCAATACTCTGTAGTTAATTAAAGTAGAATAAAGTGCATAAAATCAGAGTTAATTAGAGTGAAATCAGAGAAAATTAGAGGAGAATTGAATGGAATTAGAGATAGTTTGATTAGAATAAATTGAAATTAAAGTGCATTAGATTGAAGTTAATTAAAAAACAGATTGAAATCTGAGTTAGTTAGATTAGAATAAAATGAAGTAAATTAGAATAAAATAGTGGTATCACTATCATTAATGACAACATTTCCTATATATATTGAAACCATATTGAAGGAATATAGGATAGATAACAGGATGAACTAAACCTCACATAGATTCTTAGATCAATGGGATGGGCTATATACTATAGTATATCACTGCAAAATGAAGTGGCTCATAGTAAGCCACAAGTGGCTCATTGTGAGCCACTTCAATTTGAAAATATTA
>JAUZND010039767.1:0-21253 GCA_034780555.1 Coelogynopora nodosa
GACAGCCTGTACCGGTATCTATATGCTTCTTCATTGTAAAATTCTAGAGGATTAAATCGATCCCTTAATATTTGGCGGGGTATTCTAATAGTATCTAAATCATTAAAGTTTTGTAAAGCAAATAAAACGTTCTTGGTAGTACGAAGAGAAGAATAATTCAATTATAGAGCAACTTATAGAGACGGGGGTGTCCACTGCTATAATAATCAACTTAAATGAAGCCACTACCACTACTATATAAAATTACTTTAGAATTGCTCTTGTAAAGACGAGCATAAATCTTTATAGTGATAGCTAGCGCCATATTTAACCTAGAGCTTTTCTATAAAGAATGGCTTCTGTAAAGACACTGCTGCTATAAACTTCACGCTTAGTCTATTTTTAGAAAATTCAGCATGATTTTATATACTGTATAGAATAACGATCAAATTGCTTCTGTAATACGTGCCCATATGTGTTTTGCAACGTATTCACAAAAATACGAATATATATAAGTACAGCATAAAAATATATAACTTTAGCTAATAAAATTAAAACTATATATTATTATAAATAATTATAACTTAATAAGCTCATAATTATTCAACTTTATATTTTTATGTTTTCACATGAAAATGTGGACAACTAGAATCAAACAATATACTATATGCAGGTTATTTATTTTACAATAATTTTATTTATCTAAATATATAATATTAAATTTTCGATATTTAAAAGGGCGTTATAAATTTACGTTTTCACACTATAGTTTTAAAAAGATATTCTTTTTAATTAATTGGTTTTTACTTTAGAAAATAACGTATAAAGCACAATTTCTCAAATGTGCTTTCCGAATATTTTTAAAATACTGTTTTTATTAATGTACAATTATAAAACCTTTCCTGGTCAGCCAATTTATTTTTTTGTAAATAAAATATTATCAACTATACCAAATCGATCAATAATTACGAAAAGTTATTTCAAAATATGTTTCCATTATAAAACATCCTATTATTTTTTTTAAAACAGTTCAACTTTCAGCTGATTATAATTAAATAAAAGTTGAACTGACGACTTCCTTATAGGTACATCTAACATTTTGATCTTCAATAATTATAAAGTTCTTACATATAATTCAATTGATCTGAAATTTGGTTTAAACTCACTTTGTATTATCATATCATTTCAACTTTTGCAGAATGAAATAAATACAGTTCAACACATAATCTTTAAATGAGATGAACAAATGTAGTCTTCATTTCAGAAGTCCTTAAAAAACGTCAATGCGGACCAAACATTGCTAAAACAAATTCTGGAGTAGACGATTGGTATAGTATGTATCAGAGGTTCATCTTTCTGGAACGAAGCAGACATTGATTTAGATTGTCTTTTCGTTAAATATACAACGCATCAGAGCACAATTGTTTTACTTAATATCCTGGAACGAATGGCATGTTTGATAAATAACTGCACGCACATACCTCAAAACATTTAATTACTCCCACAAAGTAAATATATATTTTTGCGTTATTTTCTACGTTTGAATTAACATGATGAATGCATGTAAATTATATTAAATATAAATCCTCTTATGCATTATACAACTTTATAAAAACAGTAAACTACACTATTTATACATTTTGCGGAATAACCTATTTTTATAGAAACTGTAAAGATTAAACATTTTCCTAGATTATCTAAATAGTATATAAATTTGGAGTGAAAGATCTAATCTTATATACCTCAAAACTATTCATCAATATTTTAGGTGTATTACAAGTCTGTTTCACAATAGAAAGGTTCTGACAGAAGCATATTAAAGAGCTATTTAATTTTAGTGTAAATTCATAAGCTGCATAATTATTTATAATATGATATAGTTATCAATCAATAAGACACAAAAACGACTCACATGATTTATTAGATATTACAGCAAAAGTACACATTCATCCTAAACTAGCAAGCAATCAATGAAGATTCAACATTAAAATACAATGTATTGCTATTTCAACGATAATTTCCAGTCAATTCATAACAACTAAGAAATTGAAAAAGTTATAGTAATGAAATATGCGGAAAATAATGACATACTATTATTATATAATTGTTATAAGAAAAAGCCTAACACATTGAAAGTAAAGTGATTGCGTCAGAAGTTCCAATATTGAATTTTTTTTAATAGGTAGTCGACAATAAGTGTGATCGCTAATGGTGCAATCACTTCTTCTGATTGACCTTGATGTATGCCAGCAGACCATTGGTGGAGGAGTCATGGGAAGTCACAGCACTGGTCGACTGTAGATCCTTTTGAATCACCGTGGCAAGCTGTTTGCCCAACTCAACCCTAGACGAAAATAATATAGAAAAAATAAGCATTACCAAACTATACTACTAAGTAAGTAATAAATAGTATCTGAGATAATGAAATAAAAGTAATGTAAACATTTGCATGTCACATAATTTAATTAACCAACATCTTGCTATTACTAATCACAATGCGAAAGTCAGTGTAATACAGTACAACAAAAGCGTACTATGCAACGTCTTGAATTAATATGATTATTATAAATCACAAAGCACACAGTCGGTATTGTGAGAAACTCTGCTGACATTTTGAGTCTACATTAGATTAATTTATTAGCACGTTTTTTATATAGCCAGCAAGGATTTCAGAATAAAGTAATGAGTTTTATAGATCAAATTTGATTCAATAATTAATTAAATACATAAAATTCACAATTTAATCGAGAACGTATTAATCGACCAAATTGCCTTTAAATTCTAAACAATTAAAAAATATAAATTTTTAGGGAATAGATAGAGTATATTTTACATGTACTTTAAAAAGTCAGTTTGAAAATAATCGTCAAACATGTCGAGAGAGGGTTGCAAAACTAAAATAATAATTGCATGATATTTCAATTATATGCAGAACCATAAAGAAGGCATCATTATAGTTTAATTAATAAACAAAAACGGTGTCGTTAAACAGTTAGTAGCGGATTATTTAAGAGAATTTAAGTCAAGAGGTTTGTAGACCGCCACAGAGGTGTCCATAAACTAAAATGCATATCTAAATTTATAATAATTATCATTGATTATACAATAATTATCACTGATTGTACAATAATTATCACTGATTGTACAAAAATTATCACTGACTGTACAAAAATTATCACTGATTGTACAAAAATATGGTGAGTTTGATTAAATTTTTTATTACTAAACAATTCAAAATACCAATTCGCCAGTTTATAAAAAATGTCATGTGTTCCCTATAATTTATCAGACATAAACAACCTACTCTGCCTTATCGGAACAGATAAAATGCAAACAAATTTGTTCCGAGTAGACAAAAATCTGTTTTTAGTAGTTTAAATTCAACTTAAGATTGTTTCATAATCAATAACCAAAAAGTAATATAGAAGTAACTTTCGTCAGAGCAACTTTTAACATGATAATGTTCCATATATCATTTGTTTTAGAACCCTAACCCTAACACTTACAGCGTTAGGTCAATAAATCTTCTCTTCTCCGTGATAATTGTATTATAAATGATGAAGTGTATTAAAGTTCACGCCTTAAAATGGTACTTTAAACTTAACTCTAAATTTATGTAATGAAACTTAATAAATATGTTAGCGCTCTCGTTGATTACAAAACGACACTTCCACGCGATGGTGTCAATCCCCAATATGGAATATAAAATGTGGACTGGGATTTGAATAGATGACGCAAGCAACGGATGGTGACGGAATATGGAACGTAAGTATCTAAAGTAACTATCCTGCTTAATACTTCTACCCTATACATGTCAACAATTGTCTCGGTTTAGGTAGGTATATAGGGGTCTACAAATTCTTTTCACAATTCACATTAGCCGGTGTTCCGATTAGCCATTTTGTCTAATAGTGTAGCACTAGGGAAAAAATAGGGAATTCGGTGTGTGTTCCGATTAGACGCAGTAGACCGTAGTTATTAAAATTTAATTGAAATACACAAAAAATACTTATAAAAATAAAGGGATACAAAATATGTTATGTATTTATTTATAATTATACCTCAGTGGCGCCGGAAGTTATTTTATATTGGGGCCAATCTTCTGGGTGTTCATGGCAAGGGGGTCAGAGTATTCATTTAAAAGCATTTATAATTATCATTATCTGTTTATTCTTTATTCTACTAAATTAGAAGTTTTCATCTAGTGCAATTTAAATTTTTCGAAAAATGAAGAAACTTGTTCAGAAGTGCACATACGTTGTAATTTATGAATAATATATAATAATTTTATTTTAATTTAGTTACCCTATACAAACAACTATTAAATTTATATAGATAAATAAATAAAAATTTAAGAAGATGTGTCAGTGATTATTGATGTATTAAAAAAAAGTGTTTTAATTTTTAAATGTTTGGGTTTAATACTCAAATGTGTTGTTTATAATATACATTTATATAATTTCTAAAAATTATTAAATATATTATAATGATGATGCTCCTGTCATTTTGGATAGTGAAATATCTTAAATAGTTAAACAAATCATTTAAAATTAATCTGTTAATAATGTTAATGAACGAAATGTTAAGTATTACATCAATTCAATATATAATTTCCTTATTAACCCGAAAGTTTATTTAGTAAAATTGAGAAAGATTTGCAAACATATATCAAATTTATCTAAATAAATAAAATATATTATGGTCAATGATTATTTACCATGTATGTATATAGTTTTAAAATATAATGCGTTTTGTTTTTAATTAAAAATTGCTTGTGGTTGCTATTTAAATATATATAGTTATAATATTTAGTGTATTGTAATGTAATCATATTTAATGTAAATATGTTGGTTAAACTGGCTTAAATGTTAATAATGATAAAATTATTCTATTACTTTTTTATGAATGAAATGTGAGGAATAACTAAAAGTTAATACTTAATTACCATTGACCAAAAAGTTACATTATTTTTTATTGTATTTCATTTAACGGTTATAATTTTATTCAATAAATATTTAAATAAATATCATTAACGTTTTTTTAATCATTACTTATAAATATTATTAAGAAAGGTATTTGTCCAAAGTATAGTCTTTTGTTATATACGGATCATGACTAACAATTATATTATAAATTATATAAACTATTATATACTGTTAGGGTTTGTTTAATAGTTTTAAAATAGGATAGGAAATATATGTTTACTATTAGGAAATATACACTATTATTAGGGTCGTCATAATATTTTGACCAAATATTGCATATTGTTTGATTTTAAACACTGTTGGTAAGATTTGATAAACTAGATATTCTACATTGTAGTATATACAATGGATTTGATTTCATTTTCCTCTTATCCTCAAAAAGTTAAACAATATCGACGCTTCACATGGCCCTCAAATGAGTTTGTCTGTCACATCGTTTGAAATGTAGGATAGAGGAACGCTGATGATTATTAGAAAGAGGGCTAATGGTGTTAACCACATCCTGATTCTGCTGTAATACTACTAAATAACTGAGGTATACTAACATGAACCTTTTATTAATGGTGAAGGTTCTTGAAACAAAAAAATTTGCCACAATCCCTGTTAAATATATGTCAATCAATTATATTATTCATTATTATAGGTTATGTTTTCGACGCACTATTAATTATAATTATCTGTAATATCTCAGTAGTATGGGACGTCTTCTGCTCTGTAATATATTTGATATGTCAGACGTAGTATGTAATGTTTATTGCTCGGTATTACAATCGTTATTTTTCTACTCCACTTGTATTTGGTAGTAGTATTATAATACATGTTTGTACACTAATAATTTCAGACTTTTTTTGGCTGGCAAGCCTATTAGAAAGTATTTTTTTCAATATCCTATTAATTTCTCACTGTACTATGTAAGTAAATTATTTTACTTGATAGGCAGTATAATATGCATTTAACTATTAATTATTAACATTGCCACTATTTTGAGAATTTCTGGACACTTTTTTATTTGAATTTGTTGTATTTTTAACCTATTTACTATTACTATTTACCTATTTGTATTAGTGTTATTTATTTGTGTTGGATAACGGTAAATAATTGTTTAGCCACACCAATTGTACTAATGTTACTACAGTTATTAGTATATTACATTTTTACTTTATTTATGTTATGACTGTTAGACGAAATTCAATACATGACGCGATAATTACACGAAAGTTGAGCAAAAATGACACGAAATAAAGGACACGTAATAACGTGTACATAACAGAGTTTAAAATAATTTTTATTATGTATCACTGTCAATATTTAGACAAATGCTGCCACCCAATAAATGCACTATTTCGGTCAATGTGTCCTTCCTCCTGACTAATTTCTATAAAATCCTGAGTGCGCTCTGCTCTGGTTGCAGTAAGTGAGGTAAAGAGCCCGGAGTCGAAGTTAGGATTCTAGAGGCAATTACTAAATAAACTGAAACCCAGGACATACAATTTTGGAGTGTGGCAAATAAACGGAACCAAAATGTAATATAACAGATAGTCTATTAAATAGTGCCAATGTCAGTAGTTTCATTTATCAATGAAGTGTTTTCGATTCTTGACAAATTAAGCTCGCGCTATGTTTAGAGACAACCATACTTAGACCTGCGAGGTCATATAGATATACTTTCCCCACCCTCTACTGTTTTAATACAAGAGGATCATCCGTGTATTAGCGTCCGGAAAGTATCTAAAGAAGAAGGTACTCACCCCCATTGATCGAAGGAGTTGATGTCCCAGATGACGCCCTGAACGAAAATCTTGTGCTCGTACATGGCCAGCAGGGCGCCCAACATCAGTGGCGTCAACTCCGAGAAGACGATCGAGTTACTGGGCCGATTGCCCTCGAACACCTTGTGCGGCGCGATCGACTCGAGTTGGTCGCCGGACTTACCGGCCTTGACGAGTTCAGCGCGAGCTTCGGCCGAGGTTTTCCCCTTCATCAAGGCTTCCGTCTGGGCCAGGAAGTTGGACGTGAGGATCTGCGGGGCCGCGTCGAGCGGAGTGGGATGAGGATTGATCACTGGATTTCAAGATTTTCATAAACATTGCCAAGACATTTATTTGATTAACGAGAATATAACATAATTTCACCTATTTTAAGGAAACAAAGTAGCAATTCAAGAGCATTTGCTAATATTATTATTTCTAACCCCTTCCGAATTATAATTATTATATATGTACTAAAGTAATACACTATTAAGTATTGAGTACTGCCCGCCATCACCAGGAGGGTATACAGTAATAATTATGTTCAATTATTTCCATTTATATGATACGATTACAGCAAAAAACACTATAAGTACTTAATGAATGATATGGAATGACTATTTTATTTTAAAATTTGCAATGGCTCTTTTTAATTTTAATAACTCCATGATAAGCGGATTGACAAGTGAAAAGCATTTCTAAGTCAAATATATGTGAATTGTCACATTTATCATATAAACTCATTAATCAATTAGTCAGATAAACAATATTTATCAAGGATAATTTGCCCCTTCCTCGAGTATCCGACCATCTCTAACGACCTAAATATCTGCTTTGCCTTAATTGGCGGCGGCCATTTCCGAGTGGCGGCCCAGACACACTCTACCCACCTCATGATGAAGACCATTCTGAATTGGATTATGCGTCTTCACCGGGATCATAAAGTCGGCGGGAATGAGCCGAGTCCCCTGGTGGATAAGTTGATAGAAGGCATGCTGCCCGTTGGTGCCCGGCTCACCCCACACAATGGGACCGGTCTTATAGGTGACTCGCTGACCCGAGCGACGCACGAACTTCCCATTGGACTCCATGTCGCCCTGCTGGAAGTAGGCCGCGAACCGGTGCATGTACTGGTCGTAGGGGAGGAGGACGTGGGTCTCCGCGCCAAACACATCGACGTACCAAACTCCGAGGAGGGCCAGTATCACCGGCAGCTGTGGGGCGGAGGGTATAGAGAGAGATACGGAAGGCGTCAGACACATGCCATTGTTTCCTTACGTTTATAATGTGTCATTTATTATTAATTTTCAATGTATAGTTGTCATGTTAGGTCTAACATTTAATTAACGGTGTTTGTCACTTTTTGCAATAAAAAATTTTAGTTAAACATTAAAATATAATATGTTATTCATGTATAGCGAAAATCCAATATAAATTTTTAAAAATACATCATACAATACTCTTTCTCCTATTTTTTGGTTATTATTCCATACATTAAAATATATCTCCATTATATTGAAATAACTCACAGAAACACTATATATTTTTTCAAACGCATAATTTAATTAGAATAGCAAAATTGAACCATTTCTGCTCATGGTTCAGCAGAATTATAGAATATAAACTAATAAAAGGTAACAGAACCCCATCACCACAATAGGCAAAATAAATCTATCTTCAAGACTAATTAGATAACCTAGTACCTTCTTAATATTATATTCTGATATATAATCGCCACTGAATTGAATCAACACAATCAATAGATAGGAATAGGAACCGTTTGAAATAAACTCGCAAAGCAATACCCTACATGCTTTAAAAATATTACGCTTTACTTAGATTACTAATAGATTCTAGATACATTTTTAAAACAACACAATATTTTAAAACATAACATTTAAAAAAGTAGAAAAATACATAATAGGGTACCGCTGACGTACAAAAAAATTATAAAATCCACAGTAAAATTATCCTCTCCACCGATGCAGTTAAGAAGTATCAAATTATCTTTAAACATTAAATTTAATTATGCTTGAAATTAAAAAACATATCCTTGTTTAATGTTCCAAAAACAAAACGTGAGATTACAAAACATTCGTGATAACTTTTCTATTACAGTTAATAAAAATCAATTGTGTATTAAAAGATGTAATAAAAAATGTGAAAAGCAGGATAAGTTACAAATTTGTTAACAAATATATAAAAAACAAAACAGCGATCTCGATATATACCATAAATACTGATTGCAATACCAGGAATAATTACAAAGATCTCCTTCAGTATAATTGAAAATTAATCAATATAAAGGTAAACATATATTGAATGAAACTTTATCTTATAATCATAATATTATTATATAACATTATAATATAACAAATGGTATTACTTAATAGGATTAAAAATATCCAAATCTGTAATAAAAATTACTCAAAACTGATAAAATATCACTGAAAAAGAAACGTCATTTGATACTTAATCGGTCATACAAATATTCTAAGTAAGTATAAAAACTATATGTTTGCATAAATTACGACATAGCTACTTTGTGCAATTAAATTTGGCAAAAATAACAAAGTTTAAAAAATCTTCTAAAATATTTTACCAAAACGTAAATGCTAAAACATATGGATATATTAAATAAGCAAATATGTCATGCAATGTAACCGATTCATATGGTCAGAATCATTTATATTAAGGTACAATGCCATACAAACTATCATGTTTATATATCACAATATAATTAAACAGTTTAAATTATGTTGTGATTCTAATAATAATCAATAATGTTTTGGTAGTATATTTTCATATTGCTCTACTATGTATGGTATATTTATATCTACGCGTATTGCAGCTAGTGAACACTATTAACGTTTTAATCTACATCCTATCATATTATGTAATATTCGACATACTACAATACTTATTACAGTATATGGCTTCATTCATTATATTCTATCGCTTTCTGTTAATACGACGTGTTTTGTGTTTAATAAAGCTTATATGTTGACAAGCCAATACTTCTACTTTATTACAAATTAAAACATAAACGTACACTACACGGAGACATAATTAAAATGTTTAAAGTTTCAGTTATGTTAACAAAAATATTGTAAAGATTATTTATCAATTCAAGTCAATTATTATGATAATATAAATGTACAAATTTATTATAGTTTAAGACTACATTTTAATATACCTGTCACTCAGAGATAGTACACATGCATTGTTGCGACAGGGGTTTTGATCAATAGTAACAGATAATGATTACTGCGGATTGGAAGTGGATTACAAATAGAAGACTGACATTTAAGTTTTAGTGAAGTTATGAAAGTATATAAGACAAATTCGAAATAATATCTTCATTGCTAATCTTTTAAATTTGCGAATATAAATATTTCCCTGTAGATAGCTACTAAATGGACTAGTAGCTATGGACTGGTAATATTAAAAAAAAACTATAAGTATTATTGACAAAATTTACTCAAAGTAATTTTAAAATAGAATAATTACTAGTGCAAAAGCACTATTTATTCTTCATAATTTTGGGTAAAACAGCCAACTTATCCAATGCAATCCGTTTGTTTTAAGTTGCACTGATTTACATGTTGTTTTCAAAGTCATTTCGGCTGTAACCCTTTCAATGCTTTGTTTTTGGGTATCAAATCTGGATTGAGCACTAGCCAGTAATGATTATTTGTTTGTTGCTGTAGCCAAATATATTAATGCTCTTTGGACAGTAGAATCTGGTCCCAGGCTTCCAAATCTCCGTATTTCTTTATTTTTTCCTTGTCCTGCTTAGTTTTCCCTTTCAGATATGGATACATTTACTATTTTTAACAGTAAATTAAGTCAAGAAAGTTAAATAAATTAAGTGAAGAAAGTAAGTAAATCATTGTAGAGCACATCTTCATACTTTTATGACAGTAAGCATCAATTTCGGGTCAATTTACATTTATACTTTTCGGGCCATGGTGCTATTTTTCGTGCATTCGGGCCAAATTTGTCTTCTGTAGGGCTTTGGCCAGATATCGGACTTATTTAGGACAACTGAATATGTGACACAGAGAAACTTGGGTATTAAAATTGCCTTCAACTATTTTTTTAAATAACACTACCATTTTGTAATGCAGTGCAATAAATATTGCAGCTATAGTGCCAAAATTGAATTGCTACGTAATATAATGGTATTAGCAAGATAGCGAACCAAACCAATAGCGGTATAACTGTAGTAAATTTACCACTGTTTGTAGTAAAACGACTAATTATAGAGAGATATGCTCACCTTTAACAAATAATCAATATCAACCCACTTATCACAAATGTGTCATTAGTTAAGTTAGTTCCGTCTACAAGAGATTTGACGTAAACATACAATATATCGAATATGACAACATCTGCTATAATATTAATAAGTATAGAAGTAATTGATAATGATTAACACTTATTTTAGATGGAATCATAGAAATATCAGTTGGTGGAAATGGCATGCATGCAGTGACTATCGCTTGTATGTGTATAGGGAACAATTTCCAATGACTGACATGATTTCAATATAGTTATAGCACACGTTGACAATGAACGCAATAATTGTTTAAGGTAACTGTTTTTTAAAAACACACAGTGCTCTTACAGATTGTATGTAATAATAATATATATGTACGGAACATTCTATCTAAATGATTATTAAAAAAACAGGACAGATTTAATGTAACAAACAGCGAATCAAGATTACACATTCATTGTATGTATGTATAACACACACATTTATTTTGTCAAGGAATATATAGATTACTAATATGACAGAAAAATATATTTAATAAAAAACTAGCAAAGACAAAGTTAGTATTTGATGTTAATTCTATTCGTTATGTTGACTGAGTTGAACAAAATAAAAGTGTTCTGGATAACGTTCGTAAACAGTTTATACGAGATGATTTTCTTCTTAAAAATAAAATAAATATTAAATGTAGATAATTACTTTTAAAGTGTTAAAATGCTACTAAAATGACAAATTATAAAATATTATTTAGATATTTTAATGCTATATAGATATACATATTTCAGATAATGAAAACAAACCACTATTTGTGCAAGCACATCAGTTGTATACAGACAATTTACTAAAAGACATTTTACCCAATCTACCAGATATGGCAGGTTTAATTGTGAATAATAATCTTTAATACATTATATAAAACACAGTTTAAACCAATAAATAAAAGATAGAAATGCATATTCTCAATTGTTTTTATATAGAATTTCAGTGTGTACTATAAATAGAATGTAATCTTCCCATTCTTTGGTATATTTCCCTCACTATGCAGTGAGTCACAATAGCCTATATAGTCACATAGTCTATATAACATAACTGTATGTGTATTCTGGTTTTCAAAATTAAAAATACATATTTTAAATAAGGTTTACGACCATTTTTGTTGAATATTGATATTGTAGATATATCTATATTGTTATTGATGTATTATACATTTTTAGGTGATTAGGAGTGGACTAAAAAATGAACCAAATTAAAATAACAAGAATAATTGACAAATGGGGAAATTAACAGTTAGTATAATTAATACACTTATAACAAGAAATCGCATTGAAAAAGCAAGTTAACCTGATCCTGTGGGTTACCACGTATAAAACAAGCAAATATTGATAGTCACTTCATTATACCGTATAGCATATGGCAATTGAGAAAACTATATATTATTAAGATAATCTTTTGTTTTCAAACTGCGAATAAAATTGTCACTCACATTCTTCTCCAGGGGTGCGGACTGGAAGTGCAGGTCCATTTCATGAGCACCCTGAAGTAACTGCTCAAAGTGGTCCATTCCTGAAACGAGTTGACAATTATTTATTAGTTTTAGAATAAAGAGTCCACTAGAATCCGTTTTAAATTCTATAACACAACTACTGTTTGACTAATTAACTCATTCATAGTAAAATAATCGTAGGGTAATTATTGTTTTATAATTGTGTGCGCTTTTAGCTGTATTACTAACTTTTGTACGAAGTTAGTAATATTTTTACTGCTATATTACACCTTGAATGACTATTAATATATTTTTTAATAATTTGAGTGCAGTATAAAATATATTAAATACTTCTGAAGGTTACCATAAATTAGATGTAGTATGTATAGATTAAAAATAGTTATTGGTATGTTGATTATATATTATATTAGTAATACGGAAAGAGCCGATCAGCGCTGTATAGAGGTTATTGGGTCTCATCATAAGCCTACACTCATCATACCCCTACAAAATAGGCTAGCAGTACACCTCACAATAGAAGACAAACTAAACATATAGTAACATTAATTTGCTTACTCCCTGAAAGAAAGATGGTATTGTAAGACGCTATTAGATCTCAGTTTCTGTCCCCAGGTGTTGGTCACTCAAGAGACCAAAGAATAATAGCGAAACAAATCTGTCCGGCTCACCGTACTCTTAGCAATCTGATCTATAGTATAATACTACAGATTAACAGCTATTTTCTATCTATACTAGATTGCTAACGTTCACAAATATTGAAGATAAATAGACATAGATTATAGGATAATAAATAAAGTTAGCAATTTGAGACATTTACAATTTTTAAATTAATATTAATGAAAAAAATTCACAAAATCTCAAACATAGAATATTAACAGTGAATTGTATTTTGACGTACAATACTTATTGTAGTTTAAAAAATAAGTTATCATTAAATTAACTCTTGTATTAAATATATTAAATAATATCTCAATTAGTTTATGAAAAGTATTATATATTGGTGTTTCAATACATAATAAATAATAATGATGAATTCACATGAGCATCTTGCGCCATGTCGCATGTTGTCACACGAGCTTTTTTACTCACCAACGTAGAGAGCAATTGACAGACCAATAGCGGACCACAGGGAATAGCGCCCACCAACCCACTGAAAGAATATGGAAAGAAAATAAACTAAAATCATTATATTATGACCAATGATATATTGGTAAATATGCTCAAATAAATATACAAAAAAGAGATATTAATATATTATCTCGATACCCTCCCATTTTTTAAATAATAAATACCTTCAATAGGTTAGTGAAATGTTAAATTATAAATATTAACAATTTTAAAATATATTGGTTTTATGAATAACAAATTATCTATTTTGTTTTAATCTTTTTTAAATTTGGAGAGAGGGAAATGTGCATTTCATTTATTTGGTAAAAGGCAATCAATAATTCGAAACAAATAAAAATTAAAGTAATATATGATCTTAAAACCAAAGGATATATCTCAAAAAGATAAAAGTTATTTATTTCATGCTTTAAGAAATGTAATTGCAACAGCCCATAATCAACCTAGTAATTAAACATATCGATTTTATACTTACATCCCAAAACTCGAACATGTTCTTCTCATCAATTCCAAACTCTTGAACAGATTTCTCATTAGTTGACAGCGCAACAAAGTGCTTCGCTACTGCGGCCTCCTATTCGAAGCAAAATAAGGTAATTCGATATGTTCAACAAATGAAGCAAGAAGTAATCCCTAAGAAAACGAACATTTAAATAATTTAAAATATTTTTAAACTAAGTAAATTAAATACATATTTTTTTGAAAACACGTCTTACGTCCTTCATTGAATTCAGGAACCATTGTTTTGCTGACTTTGCATTTGTCATGGTTTCAATAGTTGTGAATGTCTACAAATAAATTATAAAAACACATTCAATGAAAATATTTAATTTAAAGATAGACTTAATTTGAATAATAGATGCGTTATCCAATACATATGTTTAATAATAACCAAATTAAGTATTTTATTATATTAAAATGATTAAGCAATGTGTATTACAATATTGTAATTGACAGTTTTCGGTTTAATTTTAATAACTTTTACTAAAACAAATTAATGCCATAATGAATATTAACAAAATATAGTATTAATTATATATAGCAATTATAAAAGTAAGTAGGCAATTAAAAAAAAGTATTATCTGCAAATATCTTTAAAATTTAAGTATTTTGCTTCGCACTTATACAACATTATAATTTTATATAAATAATTTATTAGCATTTTTAATTATTACTGGGTTATCCATTCAACATTCTAATAAAAATGATTAAATGAAAATAACATAAAATGTATGATTCACATAAATAAATTAAAAAAATTATAACATGAACTGTATGAGAGTGATTTGGATGTTCGGTTACTAAAAATAATTGAAACATAAGACAATGTGTAAAAAGATACCACAACTCTGTCGGTGTTTTTAAAAATATATTATTGTACAGTAGTTGATATTGATATAATCAATATATTAGATTAATAAATCTTGGTATGAATGATAACAATGAACTCACTTTTGAAGCAATGATAAAGAGAGAAGTATCCGGTTGAAGTTTTTTCAAAGTTTCCGCCATATGAGTTCCATCGATGTTAGAAACAAAATGGACTTTTATGTGCGATGCATACGGTTTCAATGCTTCCGTTACCATTAAAGGTCCCTAAAGCGAAAGTATAAATTATAAAGTTGCATTTAGAATAATTTGAAAAATATACGACAAAGCACATATAAAATACTTTATAAATAAATTAAAACAACTGAATACTTTTGCAATACATTTAAATTGAAAATGTAATTTATAAACATTTAATAGTCAATTAAATTTAAATGCAATGAATTTATGAACAATTGTTTATCAATGACACATTATTAAATTAGTCGTATGATGCAATAATTAAATATTTTATTGGTCACATCCCTAGAAACTGATTTATGATAATTTTATGTATCAATGAATATACCTAAAAGTATTAGACTTCATTTTGTAACATAATACCGTACACTTTTATGTTTAAGTAATTAAGTAAAGTATCATCAAAAATTGCATTTATCTTCAAATGTATAAACAATATGATATTATAAATATATTAAAATTTCGTAACAACAGAGAATCTACTTCTATAAATTATTCAAAAAAATTATTATGTGAAGTATTATAAAAAATAGTAATACACTATCCACAACATGAATAAAAACAAATACACTGGTATTTATAATTTTAAAATAATGCTCATTTAATATCTCCGTATATATATTACTACTGTTGAGACAATCTTTATGTTTTTTCATTTTAATAATAGGACAATGAAATATATAATTTAAAAAATATGTTTAGCTTTAAATTCATTTCATATTACCAAACGAAAAAGAAAATAATAAAGGTATCAATAAAAACTTACAAGATCTGACCCGCCAATACCAATATTGATCACATCAGTGATCGGTTTACCAGTGGCACCCTTCCAGGATCCACTTCGCACCGAATCAGTGAACTCTCGCATATGCTTTAACACAGCATTTACACCAGGCATCACCTATTAAAGAAGAGAAATTGGGAAAATACATGAAGTTCTGTATACTGAAGTCGTCTCGCATACAATTGTAATCTCGACATTATAAGGCACTCACCACTTTTACTGTATAAAAAACATGCTACAAAATGGTTTATGACAGCCATATTTACGGATGATATTGATTGGGCTATATAAGGTTATTTTCAATATTTTGTTATCGAAAAGTCAGATATCCTAATTTAAACATCCAATCCCATTGATTCTCTTAAAAACACTGCATGCAATTAAAAATATAAAATATATAAAAGAGCTATAATTTGAAACAAAATGTCTGTATTATGTAATAGTTATAGTTCTGTAGGATTAACAATAACATTGTATTAATTATTATGAACATTTTGACTGTTTGTTTTGGAAACTGCAGACTAGTACGAAAATTTTAGTTGAATGCACCATGTTATCATATTTAAATACTCCTAGACAAGACTTTTCTACTGACATCTTTTCCATCGATTATGATTGGAGTGTTGCTTCGATTGCGAAGGGCCGTGTGGAGGACAGCGCGACCTTCGGTGAAGTTGATTTTTTCTCCAGTTAAGAGTTTATGTCTCATCCCCTCAACATTCATAGTCTTGGCCTGAATATACGATAAATAATAACTAATTCATAATAGTAAAAAAACATTGGCAATAGATTACATGATGTACAACTGAGTATTTAACTGAAAACCGTTGTCAACAATTATCACGAATAATAATAAAATGTTAAAGACAACTTAAGACACACACATGCAGTGTATCTCATTATTATCTGGTTTCTTTAATAAATAAATTTAATTAAATTTTTTTTTTAAATTAAAAAATTAATTAAAAAAAAATAATTTAAATAAAAATAAATAAAAAAAAATTCGGAAAAATTAAAAACAATTGTTAACCTTTAATATAATTAAAAACTAATCATCACTGATATTATCTATATATAATAATAAGAATAACATAATTATGAAGCACTTACCAATTCAATTAAATCATGTTTAATGTCTTTTGTTATCAAATTCTTGGAATAATCCAACAGAATGCTGCCAGAACTAAGCTTCAATTCAGCACTAGAAAAATGTTGAATGAAAAGCTTTAAGCACTTTAAAAAAAATTAAAAATTAAAATTATAAACTAAAATATGTAAAAAATAACTGTAAATAATCTGAATAAGGGCAGAGGGTCCAGATTTTCACATCACTAAAGATGCACAACACCCGTGACGAAGTTAACAAATTTGTTTATGAAGAAAAATTATAAGAACACTATATATAAATCAGTTGACAAAATAGTTTACAACCAAATAAGCATGTAAGAGTAAGTACTAATTTAGTGGAATATAATGTGTAAAAACATATTTTATACAATATTATTCTCTTGATTGAGTTTTACATATAAATTATTTATTTCAGAATAATACATATAAAAAATAATATCAAAGTAACAGTTTCATTTCATTATTTATATTATACTATGCAAATTATGCAGCAATACATTTAAGAAATGTTTTCAAAGTTATTACACAATATTAAAAATTTTATCAAACATACAAAAACTGTGTTCCACAAACATGTAACACAAACATTATAGATATACTCTATATAAGATATACATTAACAATTGATTTCAAATAATTATGGTGATGGAAGAACAATAACCTGATATTATCTGAACAAAAATTAAGGAAGTCATTCTAGATGTTGACAATCTTAAAATTCAATAAATTTTATGAGACTATTGAAATGGTGGAAAAAATAAGACAAGTAAAGGCCATCAGTAACAATTAAAAAATACATTTAAATAATCTGATGTTAGCATGATGGTCAAGGTCTCAAATAAAATAACCATCAAATTGAATACAGTAAAATCATAATATGGATTCATTAACATGCCTTACATACTGTTTTTTTTTTATAAAATAAGGGAAAAATCATCTAAATTAAAGAATTTTATCAATTTTAATATAGTTAAATTCAGTTATTTAAATTAACTAAAATTACAATTAAAAAACAGTTAATATAGGGTATCATGTCCATGGGATACTCCTGTGGATAAGCACATGTAACTTTTTTTATACTTGTATTATCATAACAATGTTTGCTAACTCAAAAAAGCACTCAGCTTTATGTTTTACTAAAAATGTTGATGCAGTTAAACAAATACGTTATTTATAAAATTTGCACAAAAAAAACATTTGCTATAAACTTTTACATTAAAATGGTATACTATACAATAAAATATTAGTATATGCTTATATTAATAACATATGATAAATAATATATAATTTTGTTACATAAACAATTATGCAAAATACTACAAAGCATTATAATTAATAGAGCTTCTAAATTACATTAAACTAATTTATATTTAATAGATCATGTGCAATATAAAATTTTGATTAATAATGACTCTAAATAACATCAAATTAATTATATTCAATAGCCACATGCAATATAACAATTAAATTGATTTAGAACCATTTTGATATTAAATGTATGTTAATTTGATGACATTTAGAAGCTCTATTAATTAAAATGCTATATCGCACATGGTCTATACACATAATAATTATTGTTTATTTAATAAAATAATATAGTATTAATTATATGTTATAAATATAAGCATATAATAATATTTTATTATATGGTATACTATCAGCCATCCTAATATAAAAGCTTAAAAAATTGGAGGCTTATTTGGTATTCTGGACCCACCAAATTATAAATCTGTGAGCAATTACCTAGCTAAAAAATCTGATAATAATATTTACAATTGTTTTAACTTTGATGTTTTGTTTGTAATTTTATTTTAATTGTTAGCATAATCTGCATTTTATTTGTATAAAATAATTTTGTTTCATTTAATTTGTATTACTTTCTTTCTTGCCCCCTTTGTTTTACTACAATAAATGCAATAATATTGTATAATTAAAATTAATATTTTGTTATTGACTTTCGTGGGTACATAATTAAATTTCAGAATAATCAGATATTTTTTAAGCTAATATTCTATTTTTTGCCAATGTATAATTTGGTGGGTCAGGAATACTGAATAAGTACCAAAAAATGTTTGTTGCCTGATGTAAAATTAATAAATAATATATTTTTGTTAACAACATAAAATTTTTTAATAAAACATAAGCACTAAGCACTTTTTTTGATTTGGTAAACACTTATACAAAATATTATTCTAAAAAATAGACAAGTGCTTAGGCAGGGCATAATTAATAGTTTGTTTACTGTGTACTGCCTGCTATGGCTTCAGACCACCACATTGAGTACTAGAGATTTTTTTATAAGTACCAAACGAGGACCTTTTTTTAAAATGTCTTCTAAGTTATGTAATTAAACTAAGTTCTAAAGCAAATTAGTTATATAATAAGGAATCTAATGGTGTCAGATAAAGGACAGGCCCGATTACCTTACCAAGTGATCTATTTTATAGTGATTGTTTTCAATACATATGATATGTATATTAAGTTACTATCATAAACTTACATGTTTGGCTTAACTAAAGCACAGCTTTCCTCTAGGAACCATTAGATTACATTTTAAATACACATATAAAATATTCAGTTAATAAAATAGCATTAAGATCTGATTATCTTTTATTGTTGTTTGATACACTATGGCACACAAAAGCCTAGTTATCTTTATACATTAAATTATTTACAAGGATAAGTACAATCCCAGGTTGCTATTAATTTTATTTTGCTTAAATAATAGTTCTTTGGTTTTGCATACAGATATTAAATTAGCATAGGTACGTTATTTTATTACTGTAATATATTGTATATTTAAAAATAAAATTTATATTCATTTAATCAAAATCTGAATATGTAAAATATTGATATTATAATTAAATTAAAAACATTTGGTCTACTATTAGTACAAGCAAAAGATTACATATAATATTAATAGCTGAAATAGCCAAGCCAATAAAAAAATATAGGTATTTAATCTTCTAGGTAAATTTACAGCTCAGCAATGTTAAGTTTTTAGTGACTATGTAAAAAACTACTTAGTCTATTAGCAATATATATAAATAAAATTATAGATTTTTAATATTTAATAAAATGAATAAATGATCTAAAATGAGTTTAATAATGAGTGAACAATTAAAAATAATAATATTGATTGAGACATGTGACCAGTTTTCCCAGTTGAGACATATTTTTGTTGATGGGGTTATATTTAAAAAATATCTTTATGATTTTATAAAAAATATTAATAAATTTATATATTACTAATAAATTATTTGTAGAAGACACCATTGTTGTGGTGGAAATATTTAGATTAAATATAACAATTAGTTTAAATTATATTTTGAAAGTTTTGTTACAAATTATTTAAACAATCAACAATAGAACACAAACTAATACTGTAAAACTGATTTATGTAAGTAAAAAACAAAGAATAGGCCTACTCTTTAAAAGTATAAATATTGAGTATATTAATATGAAATAGGTACATATCGACGTCTGAAATGCAAACTATTGTATCCCTGATTTTAAAAATGTCGAGAATTGGAGTTTAAAGTTTTTCTTATATATTATTTTGATTTAATCTTTTACACTTTAACAATTTTATATACCTCACAAAAATATTCATGCTATTTCTGCAAAATATTGATTTTTTTATGATACAATAGTCTGCTTTTCCTTTTTCTATATTACAAACTGGGATACTATGATTTGAGCAAAGTATTGTATTACAAAATCCTTAATATATTAGTGATACGATAGAATGCATAAATATTTCAATAAGTTTTATTATATTATAAAACAAAGATAACATATTAAACAATGAGATATAACTTTAATATCAAATGAAGAAAGTTTTTATGACAGAATGACAGTAAAATAGAGACTAAATAATATTAAAATAGTAAAAGTCTTATAATTCATAAATGTTATGAATTAGCTTAATTTTATTAGCATAACTAACTGTTCAATTTATCTAAACATCCTCTTCAGTTGGAAGATTAAAGTACTAATCTTGACATCAAGAAGGAATAGCTTTTTTCTTGCATAAATCTACCAGAGCTTTCTTTTTCTTTATTGAGATACCCTGGCGATGTGTATAAGCATTTTTGGGATTGATTTCTGATGGATGAATAAACCGTGTAGCACGGTGTCTGTTGACAGGAA
>JAUZND010039778.1:0-44463 GCA_034780555.1 Coelogynopora nodosa
CACGTAGAAGTCCCAGGGAATGAGCTGGCAGACCAAGCGGCTAAAGAGGCTACCAAAAAGCCTGAAGACCCGACGCCTATCCCGTTGAAGTGCGCCTACAGCCACATCAAGGCCCAAATTAAAGATCCCCCTATTGACCACCAGAGAACGAAGGCGACATACCCTTCAAAACCCAAAGAAGTTGGTTTAAACAGAAAGGAGGCAGTCACTCTTGCCAGACTGAGAAGCGGGCACTCACTGCTCCTTAGATCTTACCAAAATCTCCTAGACTCGACTAAGGATCCTTGTTGCATTCATTGTCCCGGCATACCCCACACTGTTGAACACTGGCTCCAGAACTGTCCCAGAACAACAGCCCTCAACCTTCAGCTTTTCGGCGACGCACGCCCTCCGTTAGACGTCCTTACGACCCACCAGAGAGAAGCAGTCCTGCTGGCACGGAGAACTCTCTAGCTTTCCGTGGCAGGCGCGCTCACTTTCACTCACTCACTCACTCAACAGCACTCTGACAAGTGATATCTCTAACCTTTGCCTAAACAATTTTAAACATTTGTCTCAATTTTCACAACCGATATTTAGGAGGATGGTCCCCGAATTATAACTTTGATTTTATTGTTGACTTGTACACTTGCAATCTACATGTATCTCATTGTTGTAGTTCATATATTATTAGTAGTATTATATTAATTTTTAAATAATACTATAATATTTTTCCATTATAAAAAGGTTAAAAATGAATTATTTATTACTAAACTATTATATTATAATTACATAATTTTATATTATCATTGTAATATATTACAAATTAATATTAAGTATTTTTCTCAATAATAATATGTTAATTATATATTTTAATAATTTTATATTTTAATAATTAATGTTTATCAATGTTATCTATAAATAATTGTGGTTTATTTTGATTTAAATATATATTTTTTATATTAATAATAAGAGTTAGCATACTTACTGATTTCAATATATACAATATTATACTAATAAGGCTAAAATAAAAAAATTCTATAATAAATTATTGATAATTACTTTATAATTATTGTAAATCACTTCATTATTCCATATATTATTAATATATGATATTTATTTTTTAATTGTATATATTTATATTTTGATAACTATGTATGATATATGTTAGAAGTTTTAGATTTTATTTTCCTAGACTTTTCCAATATTTAGGATTTTTCAATTAATTAATCTAAATATAATTCATATTAAAGATAATGGTAATACTATTTTATAAATTATATAAACTTTAATTATAATAAAAATAATTATCTATTATTTACTAAATACTATTTTTTAACCAAGCTATATATGGATTATTTAAAGAGATCTTTAAATGTATTTCTACAGATTCAATGATATTTATAAAGATCAAAATGAAATATTTGTTTTCTCTAAACTGATATGTATGTATTAAATATTATTAAACACTTTTTATATAATATATTATAATTTTTTGTATTAAAATTACCAAATCAATAATCATTGTACTATTTTTAATTAATTATTTTTAAATAAATAATTATTTACTACTTTAGTAAAAATATAAGGAAATTTATACTCATAGTATTACATTACAAGATTTTAATTTATAAAAAACAATACAACAATAACAATATTATATCAGTTACTATTCCTAAATAATAAATATATATTTAATGCTCACATAAAGTCATTATATGATAATTTTAATTACTAAATATTAGGAAATTATCCTTAAACTTTAATTCAATTAACCTTTTCGATTCATTTATAAATAATATATAAATAAATATTACCTTTATTTATTAATTAATAATATATAAATAAATAATATTTTAATATATGACCATTCTTTGAAATGATAAAGCTAAAATGTAATATTTTAATAATATTGGTTATATATCTATATATTTAAAATAGAAATTAACTAAAAATTATGTAAGAGAAAAAATATGATCCCTATCTAAAAAATATATCCAAATCATAAAATCATATTATATGAATTCATATTTTAGAATAATTTAATTAATTAAAATATTAAAATAAAATGCTATTATCAATAAAAATGTCAATTAACATGTTTATGAATGAAAATTGGAGTCTGTTAGTTAATAATTCAGGTTTTTATAAATAACATAATTCTACTTTATTTTATTTTTTGTCTAATAGCATAAAAAAATGAATATAATAAACATGTTTACAACAACATGTAATCTTTATTTTAAATTAATAATAATATTTTTTCATTAATTGTCTTCATTTTATTGTTATATAACTTCATATTTATTCTTTTGTATTAATAATTATTTATAAAAGATAACCATTAATTAATATTGATATTAAAGATTTATCTAGTTAAGACCCTAATATAAATAATTTTTATAAGCCCTTTACAAGTTAACTTCCAGTATATATTTTCACAAAAATTGAATATTTCATTAAGTTTTAAAGTGGAATTTGTCATAAAAAATTATATGATCATAATAATATTAAAAAAATATATAATAAATTAAATTATTAATTATGAATACCATATGTAATGTTTCAATTTCATTCTTTAGAATCCTTCTCTATACATTATTAAACCTAAAAAGTATTGCCTCCTTATAAATAGATGTCATGCTTATGTTATTAATTATTTTCTAATAATTTCATGAGAGTACCCAGTCTATAGTGCATGTAATATGGGCATACCTCCTTTACTAAACCTATTGTTTAATGAATAAAGAGTATAAAGCAAAGGTAAGGTGTTATAGGTGTGCAGACTTCATATGATACTTATATTTCCTATATTTTAGAAATATACATATTTGAATCAATATTTTTTATGTTTTAAGTGAAATATCTATATATTCGATATTGTACTGCGTTTATTTGTATAAGTGCTAATTAATATCCATTTATTATTAAGAAGTTTCTAGGTAGATATTATTGTAAATAAAAAGAAACTATATAGTCATAGTATAAATAACTTGAGGATTCTGGTGTAATCAATGCTGAATATTGATGACTATTGATAAATACTTTACAGAAGTTTTCACCATCTCTCTATCTGATAGCACAAAGTACCCAAATTTGTTTAACATTGTTGAAGTGGCAATGGTATTTTCCAATGAAAATGTAAATATCAAATGTGGTTTTTGTAAAAACATCCACTTTTGCATTTATTGGAAGATATTATGATTTAAGCTTCTTGAGGGCTTCACAAGAGACTGCCACATCACAATTCGTTTAGTAGATAAGGGCTACAAAACCCCTTAATTCGAAATGTATATGAAAATCATGATATCTTTTCAGAAGGCAAAAATAGACATGTACTAGTTTGTACTAGTAGTCAGTAGACATGAAATAGTTTGAATATATGAAGTGCTACGATTTTAAACTAAATACCTAACTTCTATATGTGTTATTCTAAACAGACTGTACAATGTTCATACTATATAGTTATTATTATTAACACAGTGAACCAGTAAATATTATAACTTTTATCTGTGAAACTTTGTTCTACCCACCACTCTTCAAATTCTTTTTTATAAATTTATTTTGTAGGAGAGTAGTTTATCTCACCTATCTTCTAAAATTTTAAAATTTATCATTTATATATAAATATATTATTAATTTCTACATTTATGATGTATTGTTCTAATTCTATAACTTTTTTTCTTTCCTTTTACGTACCACCATAATCTTTTTTATCTATTGTTTAATAAATTATATTGAGTACGTTTACCTCTTTTCTATAAACATTTGTCTGCTTCTTTTTTAATTAATGATTTTTATTGTTAACATCCTGAACTTAAACTTCAACTAAACTATTGTATTGGTTATCTACTTGTTATTACCTGTGGAAAATATTGTATCTATCTTATGAATTTTAAAATTATTTATATATCATGATAATTACTCATTTTTATTTACATTTTTATCATTTGCAATGGAGTACAAATGTTGGTATATTGCAGAGCATGGTCTATATAAATTGAATTGCATATGAAAACAATTTTTTATTAATTTTATGCAATATACATATTATATAAAATCTGTTCTTCTAGGCTGAACAAAGCAAAGAATTTGTTTTACAATGGCTTGGACTCCACCAGAACACTTTTGAAGGGCCAATATCAGAAATATTTCTAACGTTGGTACACAGCTTAATTAGCCATTTAATTGAAAAAGGAGTCTCTGTGTATGAACTATCCCTCCTTGTTAAATGTTCACTGGAATTATTTCAGGCAACAGTTGGTAATTAAAATATGATAGTTTGATGTTATCTGAGTAAAAATTGTGCATTACCTATATACTTTTATGGAGATACTGGTAATTAAAGTAAAAATGTTATATTCTTCTAAATATGATGTTAAAGAGTGGAGTTTTTGTAGTTTCATTTATATAAGTTAGTTAACATTTCAAATAATAATTAATGTTTTATATTCTGTGATTTTCTGTAATAAAAATAATATATTATCTATAACAGACTATTAACAGAATGTCTAAAATTAACAAGAATATATATGAAGTTAATATTTATTTGAATAATTATATTTCACATCTTTGTATTATTCAACATTCATATTACTTTACTTGTCTCAAAATATAATTACACTGCAACAAAATTGTTAATTTTTTAAATTAATTAAGAAATTAACTTTAAGGATATGAAAATATTCGCTGTAATAATCCAACATATAATCCGAAATAGAGTAAATTTTAAAAAAATTAACACCCGGTTAAATTAGGTTTTCATGTTTACCTACTATATAATCTATTTTTTTATTTCATTCTAAACTTTGAAACTGTTGGCATAATAATTTTCTTTTAAAATTACAGGCAAAACTCTTGGAGACTCAATGGCACTTTTGAAGTGCAAAACAACGTACCTTGTTGATCAAAAGTCTCTTTCACAGAATGCCTTGATCACATTTACTGATTATTTGTGTCACACATATTTTCGACATTTTAGTCTCTACCAGTTTTACTTTTGTACTGAACAACAAGATAACACATTTAAAAGAGGTAAGCCTTCATATATTATTGTTATACTGTATATAATCACAACATTATTTACATTTAGTAATTACACATATAAATAGAATATTTAACGATCATAATTTCATTGATGCTTTAAATTTTAGTTTATTTTAATTAAAATGTTATTCTAAGAATCCTATAAGTATTTTTCCACAATTTTATTTGCAATACTCATTCTGCATATTTATCCATTACAATTTGTAAATACATATTATTATATTTCTATTTCTTAAGAAACCTATTTTCAATTGATAAATAAAGACAATTAGTAATGGTCACTTGTGAAGAGTACAAAGAAAAACCACAATTAAAAGTTAAAAGTTTTGTTAATTTCAATGAAACCTTTGTTGTGGTTTTTCTTTGCATTTGCATTTTCAATTAAATTTTAATTATTTGATTTAATTACGTAATGTGATAAATATATATTCTGTGTTTTTAGTGTGGGCCGTAATACATAGTTTTATAAATTACATTGTATAAAATTTATATAAATAATAATACGTTGAAGTTATTTTGTTATAGGATTAAAAATATAATGTGCGTTTTTTTCGCTAAACATATTTATTTCTATTTTCTTTCCAGTATGTATCCCTTTGATTTTATTTAAGACAAGGAAAACTTCAATTTTTGGGTGATATTTTTAGGCCATATATCAGGAGAATATAGAATTTACGACATTATTTATACAGTACAGACAAAAAATGTTTAACAGAGTTTACTCGATAGTTAACAACAAAAGGTGGGCCAATTAGAAGAGGACAAGTAATAATTCATATTCACATAGACTTTAAATCATTGATTCTTTTGAGTAGACAGCGTTTTGTCTGACCGATATATAAAGAATGCCATTTGGGGCATGTGTATCTCTAAACAACACCAGATTTGTAAAGAGAAGAGTTAATTTTAGCAATTAATGGAAGACAGAATCGTAGTTTTTCTGTCGTGAAATAGATAAAAAAATATCAGGTATCAATTTGCGTAACTTAGAAGTGAAGAATAAAGTATGAGGTCCTCTAAACAATAGGGGTAATTTTCGAATCGGTACTCGGTACTACCTTCTGTGTTGTTTCTGCAGTGAATTTCTGTTTCAATAAGACTAAGGGGATATCTGGATTGTCGATCGAGATTTCTTCGTTAAACTCGTTTCAAGACGTCGTGTGTGTAAATGCTCCATCCACTAATGACTTAGCAGTTGCTAGTTTAAATTTAGTAGGAGCAGTTGCGTTGTAATTGAGATAAAGACCAGTTTCTGTTGATTTTCTGTATACACATGTGTTGTAAGCCCCATCAGTGAAACTAATAAATAAATCCAGAAAAGGAAGTCTGCCATTGATCGCTAGTTTAAGAGTAAACCTGACACTTGTAGACATAATATTCAGTTCCGATTACAACCGGTATTCTTGATATCCAGAGTCACAAACACAGATGATGTCATCTACATACGTATGTACGCCAATAATGAATATTGATAGACGTAGTACTTTGTATCGAAGGTTCTTCTGTGCCATTTAAATATTCGCCAACAGAGGTTCCAAAGAGGAACCCATCGCTACTCCGTCAGTTTGAGAATGGTAGGAGATATTGGCTAAAATATTTATATTTTTACAACAGAGGAATAGCAATTGTCTAAGAGTAACCCTATCAAAGGGACATGGGAAACAGTGAGTATCGAAAAGCAAGGAAAGCGAATACTCAATCGCTTCTTCTAAAGGCACATTCGTGAAAAGGGAAACAGCGTCATAGGATAATATAGCTGTAAGGCTGCATGGAGTGTCGATAATTCCCATTTGACCACCTCAGCCGAACAATTGATTTGAGCTTCAGGCAACTTGGTAATAATGTCAGCAAGGAAATTAGACAGCTTATCATGACATGATCCCGGGAATGAAACAATCAGTCTAAGAGGTACATTTGTTTTGCAAAACTTTTGCAAGACAATACATATGTAGTTAGTATATATTCAGTGACTATTCAGTGGTTAGAGTATCATGTTCTAATTTTCCTTTATGTTTACACTAGTTTACATTAATTTAAATGTTTATTGATGATTATTGATTTATTAATTATGTATTGATGTAGTATTGATTTATTAAATATTTATTGATTGTTTATACGTTGATTAAATGTTTCTAATTTTTTAGATTTACGTTTTGCTGCTGCATAATTGTCATTACGACATAAAATATTATTTTGTTTGATTCATATACACTATGTGAGTTGGTCGCCTTATTTGACAGATCTTCACGTGTCTACTGCCACAAACTTCATTGAGGATACCTGTCTGAGGGATGCAAAGCCTACAAAAGTGTGGACCTACTTGGAGAAGTATCACAACATTGAGACCGAGGAGAGCCTACGCAAACACGAGCTTGAGGAGCAGCAGCGACTTGCTAGTGATGCCATTGGAGAAAAGCGAATGATCACCGATAACAGAATCCAGGAGGTTTCAGAGCCATTCAACAAGACCGTGAGTTCAGGTTGTTGAGTTGGATTCGAAACAGAAGATATTCTTTATCTCTCTATAGTATTCCGACCTGACTTTTTTGTGTATTTTTATATAATCTATTTATATAACGTCTTTTAATAAAGCGCGCCTTTTAAATTAACGAGGGCGCTCGTGCCACGCACCAAATAACACCACTGACTGAAATAGTCAAAGTTAACAATAAAATGCATACGTTGATAATGACAGTTGTTAGCTTAATTGACTTTATGAAAGTTACAAAATATCGTATTATTCACGATACCATATAGTCCTACCTATTAAAAAAAAACTCAAATCCATGAAGAGTCACTATTCTCTCTATATGAACAGATTCTGGAAAGGTACTGAGGAGGCTAAGTCCATCATATGTATGGGGTTTGGATTTTCAAAATCGTGTCATTTTTTGTCATACTTAGTTATATTATTTGTGTGACGACACAGTTTAAATGTAGTATTACATTTGTTTTCATTATATATGTAACAAAATTTGAATTATTTATTATGCTTTATCTCATTTTAGATTATTAAAGATCTTGTCCGTGAAGCCATTACCGTGAATGTCGAGTGTACAAAGAGCAGCCTCACCCTACAGATCAAGGAAGTTGCCACAGACATCAATTTTATGCTTGAAAAGACTCGACTACCCAGACCGGCTGAACTTGGTAAGAAGCGGGAAAATATTTGAAATCGAGCATCGGTGGACATTTCAAGAAAATTTAGTTAAAACATATGTATAACCTAACCTCTCTGAGTTAGCCTCTTAATATGATGAATATTGTCAATTAAAATTGTACATTTAACCTCATCAAATATCCTATATTATGGGTCAGTCTCGGTGAACAATAGTCTCACCTATAAAGTATGTCGAGAAGGGTTGGTTCTGGTTATACGCGCTATTGTACTACACGTGACATAAATTATCTGATCTGATCATACTGATCTCAAATTGGTTGGTCAAAGTAGGTATAACATTTTTCTTTGTATTTTATTGCGCTCTCTTTTAAAATCGTGCAATGCAAAGTCAACCTATATATCTTTTAACTTCTGATTATTTAAAAAATGCTTCAAAACATATGATACAAGTGAAAACAAAAAGCAGACATTTCTTTAGTTTAAATATAAATATACATCCGTGTTTATTAAGTGAATAATTAGCGTTTATGGACACAGTGAAAATTCAATCGTAAAAACGTTTAATACAAACACACATTTTGCGTATGTAAACATATCTTGCGAAATAAATTATCAATTCTAAATATTATGCGAAACGTAATCACTGAAATTGATATACTACCATTTATTACTTCAATACTGTATACTATTTGTATCATCAAATATAAAAATGCAAATATTTTTCTAGAAACAATTAAGATATACTGATAACAAAGCTATTTCAAAAATAAGTATGAAAAAGAATAACCATGACAAATCACGGAGTATAATTTGAGTTAAAAGTAGCCTATATAAAGAATGATATTTATACTTGGAAAACAAAAAGTTCAAAATACAGGATCTAGAAAGTATTTCTACAACCATCCAAAACATCATACTTAAACAAATACAATACGACGAATCCGGGCATTTCTGTATATAATGCCACAGGCTTAGAATTTGATCAGATGATAAGTCATACCTGTAGAACGTACTAAAATGGGGCCAAAATGAGAAAAACGATTGTCAAAGAACAGACCAAATAATAAAGAAAACATAGGTAGTTTTTTTGAATTATAGTGCACTGCGGGTCATGTTACCGTCAACGGAGTATGCATTGTATTCATGTATATATACAAGTAGCAATGTCATTTTAATCTGTACAGTTACATATTTAGAGAAAAAATAGTTAAAATATATTTCACATAATACATTTATTTAGTGCAAATGAGCTGTTTATGAGATATTTTTATACTGTCGCTTTGTGTTATATTAATGGAATCTAAATATTGTTTGTATTTTTTTACAAACAATTTAACTAATGCTATCTGTTTTTTCAGGAAAAATAATTTGTACCATTTCTAAATTTTTCATTATTTATTCCATATGCAAGTTTTGGGAATGGGAATGGCCGAGTGGTTAAGACGCTGGTTTACGGATGCCGAGGGTGTTGTCTCGGAACAGGTTCGAGTCTACCCTTGGACACTCCCGTTCCCGCCTAGCAGCTTAATGGGTTCGTTTTGTATGAAAATCTCTTTTGAGTGAACGTGGCTCTATTGTAAGAGTCATTGGTGACGTGAGCGCGCTTCATGAAATACCCACTGCGATCCCGAATCAGGGCTCTTGATCCATCTCTGAGTGTTAATGTAAATAGATACTACTGACGTTAAATACATCATTTTATTTAAATATAATGGTATGTTTTGTTTCAAATCATACTTTTTATTATGGCTACCCAATTTCAGTGGTTTGGGGTCCCATTTTTATATTAAACTAACATACTATGTCACTCTTTTCGTCAAATCAAAATAATAATTTTGAGTGCAAATTGCCAAATTGCTGTCTAGAAACAACTGTTATTACAGTAAGACCTTAGTACGATATTTTATACTTTTTAGGGTAATTTACATACTTATTTCCAATGGGTTACAGAATATATAAACTGTACTTTATGTTATTTCAGGACCTCCACCTCGATTCACCCCAAAGTCACCGATCAAACTTTTGCCGAAAAAGGAAGAACCTGTCCGTAAGGCATCAATTGGTAGCACGAAACACTCTCGTCCGAGCGCGAAAAAAGTGAAATAAACGATATGGTGTTATCTATAATTGTGTTAATTTTCCTATTTGCTGATTCATTGATTTATTGTTTCTCACCCCTTGATAACTCACGTCAAAACTGTTATATGTAATCGATTGATCGTGATTTTAAGACTATTTTTCACTTTTTTTTTGTATTTTATCATCGCTTTTTATTGTTCAATTAAATTTAGTGAACGAATTAATTAATGTAAGCCGTCATATTTTACTATTATATCTGTTTTACTAATTTTTACACATAATACTATTTTATCAATACAAGAATACTTTATTACTTTTTGTTTTGTGCCAATTTCAACATTAAAATTGTAACTATTATTTCTTTAATAATTTAACGAAAAAACTAAATAAATAACAAAATTCGAAAATCTAGTTATATATATATATATTGTACCTATGTTTTGTATGTATATTTTAAATATAATATTTAATTGAACTACTATTTTAAATTATATAAGTAGTATTTTAGATTTAATACTTCATTTTATGGTGTTTACTTATTTTTTATATTGAAAATCATAAATAAGCTGTCGTTTAGCTATTTGAAAAAACTTGAAAATAAAAATTTGGTTTGTTTAGTAAGTAACGTTTTCTATTACACATACAATGAAGGCGTAAGGTTTTCAGGAAGTGAAGGCAATGCTTGACAGTGGACTTTTTAAATTCAACTAAGATGTATATAAAAAAAATATATATTTTTTTAAATAATGAAATTTTTATAACCGAATAATGGATCATATTTTATAATTTATCTCAACAAATATATAAACAAACAAGTATTAATTAGTGCTATCATTTACAATTCGTACAAAAGAATTGATTATATGCTTCATTTATAGTAAAACCAACAACTACATGAGGGTGAAATCAAACTAATTGAGTATAAGATGATCACATAACAAAATCACTCGCAAACTTATTTGAGTCGACATTAAAAAGATATCAGTAGACCTTGTCAAATTTAGAACAAATTCCACGGGCACATCTCCCCTTCTGCAGGTCTTGTTATAAAATACATTCTGTAGTAGAAGTGTTCATCAGTATACAAAATGTAGTCAAACACAATGCTGTTACTGATTTATTTTATAATTGCATTTTGTAGCAATATACTAAAATGGTACCGGAAATAATATTTGTACATTTCTATTAATAACTTTAAGTAAAATTGATTGAATAGGGTCATTATAAAAAACTTATTAGTAATCGACAAATACTTTTTTATATGAAATAAAAAATATAGAAATATTAATATAGAGTTAATAAATTAAATTCTTGATGATTATATGTGGCATAATTACATTATATAATCTATAGTTAACATGCTATACAATTACTATGCAATTATGGCCAGTGTTGAAAAATAAAAGTTTAAAAATAATAATTTAAAGTCCGCGTGGTGCAATATGCAACCTGGTGTTTGATATAAAATAAATCAAAATATTAAATTAAATAATTATCTGAAGGTGATACACAACATATTTCAGTAAATTAGTATCTAGATATTTTATTGTTCTTCGAGATAAAATTTAATTATTATCAGATCATGGCAAAAACTGTACATGGACAGTCGTCTCTAAAATTACTTACTAGACCATCTTACACCCCATCACAGTGGCTACAAATTCTGTACATAATTGTTTGGTATTTATAACTGTGATCTATCTAACTTTTAATTCAATAAATTATTATTTTTTAATTGGAAAATTCTCAAAATATTTTTAAGGCGTCTGTAGACACTAATAAATATATAGATAGGTTACTTTTCTTATATAGCTAGACTACTTTCCTTATATAGCTAGACTACTTTCCTTATATAGCTAGACTACTTTCCTTATATAGCTAGACTGCTTTCCTTATATAGTTTACAAAACAAGAAAACGATGAAAATCATAATCGTTTTTGGTGTGATCGAACTATTACACCTAAACGCAATTATGGATTTAATAAAAGTCCTTGTGAATGACTTTTAAAATAGTATACAATATATTATAACCATTTTATAACTTAAATCCTCTATTATTTATCCTATCACCTATGATCTTTTATAATAGAACCTGTAATGCTCATGTCATTCCTATAATGGAATATACGAATAGATGTGTTGTAATACTTTTCAAATGTAAATATTTTCTTAATTCCAATAATCATCGAGTTAAAAAATTGACGCTGTTTTATTAAGTTTGTTAGACACATGTAGTTGTCCACGGATTATAAGACATTGGCATCAGGTTCTAGATTTTAGTGATAGATAAATCTGTTGATTACTGAGTCTAAAAAAGTATATATTTATCAAAATTATAAGATTAATTTTATAAATAATTAAGATTTTGTCTTCATAAATATTTTTTTATATTTTAGAAAAGTCTATTATTTTAAAAAAGGATATTGTATAATACGACCAACTTGCCACATAGTTAAATAATAAACCTGAATAGAAAATCTACTTCATATCTTACAAGGCATGGAAATTTATATGTATTGCAAATAAATGTTGACAAGTAAAGTTAGGTTGAATTTTAGTTTGAATAGGTTGTTTAATTTCAAACTTTATAAATTAACAATGAACGACTGTTTTTTAAAAAGTTTTACTTAACATGACAAAATATTTGTAAATATTATATATGGGTATATACTGCAAGCGCAATATGCAGTAAACAATTTTTTAAGTTATTTTGAGAAAAGCTTTTCCTATATCATTTTAGTGCTATATTTCATCTTGTAGAATTATTAATGTCAACACAAACAAAACTAGTTGTAGCATATTTGCTATTACAACAAGGGTTTTGTAGCTTTTCCATTAGCGATATTTGCTCTCGGCTGGCATTTTACGCCTGATTGTTTGTCAAACATGCTTTCATGGCATTTCCCGACTTTCTCGACGATTATGGAACTGTTTTAGGAGCGTAGAAAAAAAGTGTATATTGCTGTTTCTATAACAACCATTTTTTTAAAATTTAAAAACGAAAAATTTCAACTTACAATTTAATGATAAAAATCAAAGATTGTTTAGTAAAGTAGCCTTTACTTTTAGATAAGGAAATCTATTTTATATTAATTGTTATACGGGAAATAAGTAAATCTATTTTATTTTTTAAATTTTACTATTTAATTATTTTAATGGAGAATGTAGGCATCTCATTTATTATTTTATTGTGAAAAGAATACTCCAAATCACATATTTTTAAATTTAGATTATCTAAATTTATATAAAAATAATATATTTGAGAAATATCTTGATCTTTTATCAAATTTGACTAAAATATAATGTAATATAAATTATATAATAAAATTTCTATATAAAAATACATAAAAATTAAAACTAAAATGATGTAGTTTAAAAGTGTGCATTTTATAATGTTTAAAATATTTATATAAATAATTTGTAATTACATATTAAATATATATTATAATATATATATATTTGCGTATAAAAATATATTATAGAAATGTTTCATTTATTGTGACTATTAATCTATCATATGTAGTTTTAACAAATTGAATATATATCCAATGTAGGGTCTAAATATAACTATATAATTAAACATTATTTATTTTAAACTGTTAAATAGTTTATAATTTGCTAATTATACACCTTCACTCGAATTCTTGTAACTACATATATATATGCTTGTAATATGTATAGGCCTATCAGTCTATATACTTTTTATGCTACATTGAAACCATTTCACCTAGGTACATAGTATATAGTTAACCCCTATACAACATTGTACGTAGTATTTTTCAAAATATGTTTGAAAACTAAAAGCTAGTTTTGATTTGTATTGGAATCTTCATTCCATTTGTTAACACATCAATTTAAATGTTTTGATCAACATAAAACTTTTTCAGCTGGATTAGTGTCATAGAAATTTCCGATGCAAGCACGAAATATGCAATCCCTTTTCTTAAACTGCTTCAATAAAAGTGAGGATGAGTCAAACGTTCACATCGCAAATAAACAATTTTATTAATTTTGTTTTCTTGAGAATGAGCGAGCGGCTATTGTATATATGATCTTGACAGATTCCTACATAGACCACATAAATTATATTTAAGCAAGATTGCTTTCATCCAAGGAAAAAATGTGCACATTATTAAAATTTATTTTAATTGTTCAATATAAAAATTATGAAGGTAATTACCTAAGCTACGCCATGTTAAAAAATTAACTTTATTTGTGCAATCTAAAGTATAATACACACATCAACATTATATATATACAAAATTTACAACATATAATTATCATCGGAGTTATATCTTTAAAGAAATATTCGTGTTCTGTGTTGAACGATATTTGCAACTGTTCTTAATCGATTTGTTTGTTTGTTGATTTATTTAATTAATATATATTGTATATTATATTATTAATTATTTATTTATTTGTAATTTATTCAAATGCAATATATAATGTTTAATCAACTTGTTTTTAAATATATATTATATTATCCTATCTACGTTATTTATTATATATATATATATATATAATAATAATATATATAAATATATATATAATTTATTATTATGGTATTTTCAAAGATTATCAGAAAAATACTTGAACTGTAAAAAGGTTATATAAAATAATTGTAGTATATAACTCAAGCTATAGCCTAGTCTATTTATTATCGGTCCTTATTTATGATACATTGACATCTACAAACATGCAATGACGACTTTATATTCAAACATGTATATAGAGCAGTATATAAGCTTATCTTGACTCACTATATACTCGGTGTAAGATTTTACATCTTTAATTGATTTAATGTGTCATAAAGTGGTTCTTGATTAATTTATATACAATATATACTCAAAGTTAATTTAGGTTTGTTTCTTGAGAATAATTTTATTTGTTAATTTTATTATGTCAAACTGTTATTTTTTCGTATTATTATTTTCTTTTCACAGTCTATTTTTCTTCTTGTCAATATTTCTTAATAAATTGTTTTATTTAGTCATTCTTGGCTTGTATTATTTTATCAGTTGCTTCTGCTTGTTTTTGATTGCATGTTGCTGTCCTTTGGTTAATTTTGTTCTTGTGTGAACCTCTATTTTCTGTTTAAATATCTACGTAGTTATATAGCTTGTATAATCACATATATATTATGAGATATCTTTAATAACTATTCTCACTATACCACGAATTCCCTACAGCATATAATATAATATGAGCAATCAATTAAATTATAATGAAAACAAAATATCAATACAAAAACCGAAAAACAATTTTCGTTAAGCATATATATATGTTTGACATTTATTGTTCCCTTGAGTTTATTCCATTTGTATGCGGTTTCAAAAAGGAATGACTAAGGTTTAATATAGTCTATTGTATAGTAGGCCTACCATTCCTCATTGAATTATGATATGAAAATTTCTTTCTCATTAATTCAAACTAAATTATTTTTCAAGTGAATAAATACTAATTTATTCATTTAATAGGGACCAATTGTTAGTAAGGTAATCGCGGATGAATTATTGTTATCATTTGTTATCATAGGAAAGCTCATATTCCTTTCTACAATTTAGGGATTTTATTATCATATGATAAATAATTTGTTTTTTGATTATATCATATTCATTTTCGTTTCAATATACGCTTTTTTTAATTCTTCTGCTCTTTTTATTTATGTAGGCTATACTCTACTCTGAACAACATTGTAAAACGCATAAATTGACTGTTTATTATTCCTGATTCACAAAGGTATTTGGGTGCTAGCTGCTGTATCATAAAAATAGCTGGCAATTGTTAGTAGGTTTTGTGTTTTTTGTATTCTGTTATTTAACTACTTTTTAATATACTTTTTATATACATTAATGTATAGTCACATAATATATGTCAAATAACAATCCATTTTACAGACATCATAAATTTAGTTAACATTTAAATGCTTTTTAGTGTTCATTTGTAAAACAAATACGATATTCATTTTGAGTGATATAATTAGAAATGACTTAATTAGGATTCGTTTTGTCCTTTTGACATTTATGAGAATCGTAGTCAAATCTTATTTCCGTCAATTCTTATCATTTTATTTAAACAGGTCCGCTTTTCCTACTCAATGTCATTTTCAAATATTGATTCATGTCTTTATTGCAGAAACTGACGGAAATTTATTTTTGTTGCCAATGGTTTCCAATTTTCTATATTCTGTATGCATCAGCTCACAACACACAATATGTTAAGAAATAATTTTACATCATATAGTATAAGGTTTATTTAAAGTTTAATATGTTGCAGCATTTGGCTTTTGCAAAAGCATTTGGCATAAGCTTTTGTGTTAGTTAAAAGCTATTAAATGATAATGACACTAGTAGGCATGGCAACAGTAAAAACATTGAAGTCTAAATAAAACACAAAAGACAAAGCTTTCACTATTTCGTTCATATTATTTAATCTATCTATTCATTAAAAGAAACAATAGGGACCATTCCATTGTCAGTTATATGAATAGCGTGACAATGATGTCGCCTAACTAACACAGGCTGCTGTTTACCAAATTGCTCTACCCAAATTGTATTTAGAAATAAGTGGTTAAAATACGGATTGGTTAGTGTCAGAATTGTTGACAGTAAATTAAATATAAAAAGAATGGTTTATAATTTTTTTCGATGCGTGTATTCTCAAACTTATTTCAGAAAATATAAATTCATTCTCCTGAAAATATATTAAGCTGAAGTATAAAGGAAATAACATTTATTTCCAGTGATAATGTGATATTAATAGACGCAATTGTCATTGTCCTGTTAATATATGATTTTGTATAAAACTAAAGAAAATTGAATTTAAAAACCGAATTTTATTCATGGATTGGACACAAACAAATATCTTTTTTAAATCAGATAATGTAAATATATAAAAATGTGTTGTGTAATAAAATTCAATATTTTAATAATATCTCAACTATATAAGATATAGCCTAATTATATATATATAATTTATTTTTATATATTATATTTTTATAAGCATAATGGTTAGTTAACAATTTCCACAAATATAGTATTTAGTTGTGGTTGATTTCAACTTTTTAACTAATATTTTCAATACATATTTCACAAATCATGATAAAAAAATTAATAAAATAAGTATATTAACAAAGTATAAAATAAAACTTACTATAAATTATTCCAATTTATTGAATAGCAATCGCGATAGATTAATGCAATCAACTTTATTGATCTTAATTAATAATACAACGTGTCTCAAAATATACGCATAATAGGGTATATATTATGTAATGTAATTATTAATTAATGTAAAATATTATGTAATACCTATTATGCGTATATTTTGAGACACCCTGTATATTACTTCAACAGCCCTCACTCCTAAAATGACTTATTAAAAGTTATACAAAATAATATTTAAATAATTAAAATTTTATAAATATAATGTAGGATACTATGTATAAACTATCTAATACCCTATCTGCAGATATTACCATCTTATTCAGGAGAAAAAAAATCAAAAGAAAGATATTTAATAAAATTCATCATATCTGTCCTGTTTGTTTCTTTTTTTGGACATTTCATTATATTTTCGTTGTCAGAGATTTTTATTATTAACAAAAACACACATGCATTAAGCAGCATTTGGAATGATACATTAATTACTCTGCGATTATAAATATGTTATTATATTGTCATGTGAAAATAATGGTCTGTATTATACTGTATAAATAAATGAGTAAAATAAATAAATAGACACACTTTCATTGTACAATAAGATCTGGCTAATGGCAAGTAAAAGCAATAGGTACACACACCATGTACACACTATAGGCACATGGAGTTCGACAATACATTAGTCAGTTATTCCACTTGATGCTTCCCTTTTCTACGGTAGTGAACATCATTGATCTGAAAAAGGAAGAAAAACACAAAGTTAGCATGATCACAAAGAAATATGCCCGAAACACAGAGAGAGAAAAAGTTGCCCAATTAATTATTCCCAAGTAAATGGAAATTGCAATCTTTTCATGTCTTAGTCTTCCTTAGAAACAGTGAATACAAAATAATGATATAGTGCTACTAATATGGAAACTTGCACCACTAGAATTAAAATTCATTATACAAAAATATTCAATTATTGCAGGATATTTTGCACATTGATAAAAAAATGTAATTAATGCTATTGCACCGATAATCTGTAACATATAACAACGTGTAACAGTACTGATTAGGCCTTTTAACAGAATTAAATTAAAAATATTAAATCAAGTAGCCTATAATGCATTTTAAAAGGCTGTCAATAAGCTGCAACATTATACGTAAATAGGTCGAGCAGGCAAGTAATTGAAACATGGTATGAATAAAACACGAATTTAATTCATAAATAACTTGAAAAAACATTGAAGTGATTATGAAATTATATAATTTAAAAAGTCTTTCAAAAAAGTTTTAAAAAAGTGAATTATTATTAAATATTGGCATCACTTTATTGACAATTTTGACTGCACTTCCAACATACATTTCAATTAATTAATTACACGTTTAAGTCTGCTTTAATTTTATATCGAAAAATATTTTTTATTAATATCTACTTCTATATATATATATATATACACGTAAAGTATTAATGTTATGCGAAAATGTACTTCAAAGTGAAACGTTACATTTGTAAAATCAGTCCATAAGCAAATGGAGTAAAGACTCTAGATTAAAGGTAGTATTTTCCAGTTATGGATACTTTCGATCAATAGACAAATAATAAGTATAAACTAATAATTATTTATAATGCACAGTGGTCACATAGTACCTTATATATGTATTTTTTAATTAGTTATAAACATTTTATTTAATATGAATTTGTGGAAATTATATTTTTGTTTGTAAGATACCTACTTTAAAGTTATTGAAAAAAATTAAATTAAAATAAAAGGAAAGAGAAATAGGGATATTATTTTATACTATGTTCATTTTATTGTTATATTTTTGTACCATAAAAATAACATCAAATTGTCTCTATAGGCCTATATATACAGGATGTCCCCTAAGATTTAAAAAAAATAATGCGAAAATATATACTGTTATAATTGGTAATGTACAACGCATGATAATAAAATACCATGAATTGACGATTTGCTAACATTTGTTTCTTGGCTTAGTTTACGCACAAATTTGTTGGGACTAATTTGCAGGACACCTAAAACAAACGTCGCCGTATGACATCATCACCAGTAGCAGATTGCGATGCACCACTTCGACAAATATCACTGACACTTCTTGTCTCCTTGAATTTGGTTAATAGTCGCCGTACAATTGATTGGTTAATTTGGCGATTGGGGTTTTGAGCATTAAAAGAAGCTTTGGCTGCTATATCGCGAAATGATTTTTCTTGACCACAAAACAAAATAATTGTCACTCTTTCGTCTTTACATAGTCAGTCTTGCCATAAGTGCAACCACGCTTTACCAAGCATACGAAAATGTGTATTGTATGCAACGATTTGAATACAGAAATATAAATAAGTGCATAAAAATGATCAATTTTACAGATGCAGCGAATTAAAATCACACATACAAATCAGCGACTAATTGTTTTATATAAAAATTATAAAAGCTTTAACTATTAGCATATGAAAATGTGTAATGTATGCAGCGATTTAAGTACAGAAATAAGTGCATAGAAATAGTTTAACATTAATATATTATAACAGTATTATATTCGCATTATATTTTTAATTACATTTTCCTATACGGGGGAAATCCGCGCCTAATTGTTTTATATAAATATTACATTAATTACATTTTGTTATGAGCGTTACTTATGAAACATCCTGTATACTACCGAGACTGTATTTCAAATCTAACTAGTAAATTGAAACAAATTAATTTACATAGGAAACATATAATTATTTGAAAATAAGTTATTTATATAGGTATATACATGTGTGTATGCGTATATTCTATAATATACATTTGGATCATGTAGTAAGAAAATATTTGTAGCAGGGCATTGCAAATGATATTAATTGAATACATTAGCTACACATGCCGTTATTCATATCATCAACAGAAAGAAGCAATTTTCGAAGAGGAAAAAATCGGAAAGAATTTATAATTTTACTAATTAATCAATTAAATAGTTTAACGGAGTCTATCTAATGGAGAAGACATATGCTCTTTTTATGTTCCTCTTAAAAAAATATCCGATAATACATTCACATGCTATTATTGTCTTAATGAATAAATGCACATTTATTAATTAACATAACTATATTTAATTTTTTTATTCAATTATTTATTTAGTTACTTTTATTTATTACAAAAGTATCGCTGTTTTATCTTTATATTTTGTTTATTGATTTGTTATGACAAAACAAATTTGATAACATAGTCTACAAATTGTCCACAATACTATACATAATAATAACTTGTTAAAAAGTCCTATAAGTACCCATTTAAAAATGTCAGTTATCAGCAAAACATTCAGTATTGTTTTTCATTAGATAGAAGTACAATGCGAATAAAGCTCTTACCCTCATTTCTGGAATGGTGATTCGCTTTTCAGGATCTTTTTCCAACATTTTCTTCATTAAGTCCACCACATTGCTGCTTAGTTTACAACTGGAAATAATTAATCATAATTAAATTATTAAAATTAACATAGTGCATATCATAAAAATTAATTTGTATTTGAATAATATTTCCACCTTATACAGAAGCTTAAAATATTAAATCTAAGTAGTCTCAAAAGAGGAACTAATTCTTAAGATGATATTCACAAAGGGTTTATTCAGCATTAATAACGATTTATAAAAAGTACAAGTATCTTGGAAAGAAATTAAAGCGAAAATTATGTTAAACAAATTTAATTATCACATTAAAATAAAATATATAGAATAACCACACAAAACTAAAAAAATATAAATTGTACCAAAAGGTGGTGATAATCTAACCAACCTTTTACGTATCAACCACATTGTGACTTAAACTTACAGACGAAACTTTACATTAAACCGATTAGCCGCACCGCTAGTTTTAAAATAATAAAGAATAATTTTAGTTTTGCATAAATGGTTACACACCGGAAACATGATTATGCAAATGTCTGTATTACAGTGAAATAAGAAAATATTGTAAACAAAATGTATGTGCAATGTCTCCCTTCTCAAATCGGAAATATTATTTTGCCGCGGAAAATCTACAGTAAATCTTTTCAGTAAAATAAAGGTTGGCTTGCAATCAATCTACATATATTATTGATATGGAGATATACATGAAACTCTTAAATACTTTCAAGATCTAAATATTGGTAAAAACATTTCGAATGGCCAGATCATGTTCTTGACATATTCTTAATGTAGTTATTTTAAGATTAACTCATCTTATGGTAACGAAAAATTTAATAAAATAAAACTAATTAAACAATTGTAGTATTATGAACGGATAATGTTATATCTTAGAAAATAGTCCTATATATATAAGTATTAAAGTATTTCCGCCATATCCTTTCAGTGAAGTCTCACAAGCAGTAGTTTTGAACTAAACAACCTCTATAGAAATAAAAAAATATGTGTTCCAAACATTTCGACGTCTTACTTTTCTGGAAAATCCACCGGATTGTTTACAATCGCATGGTACAGATCGATCTTGCGTGGAAAGTCAAATGGAACCTTTGGGAAAAATGATGTAAGACATATTTTGAAAGCAAAATATAATACGCATACAGCAATAATAAAGTTGTTTAAATTAATGCTTAAAACATTTAAACATAGTTGTAATGAACATATAGGATATTTGTTAATATAATTATTATTTTTGTTATAAACGTTATTTAAAGATAATAAAATTCCGAATTGCGCTGAGGCCATGCTTACACTGTGTAGCACGCTTACATGTGTCGGTAATAACTAGAATAAATACTTGTATATCCAAAACAGTGACCCTGCAACGAAGCCGTAAAAGCGCAATATCGGATCTATTCTGTCCCCGAAATAAAATTGACATGTCAAGTCGTCAAACAATGTAGCTTATTCTATCATTTGTATTTTTTAAAATTTAAGTTTCTTTAACCCTTCGTCCGTAGGACATATTTTGTAGGGTTTGCTACGTGGAGGGGGAGATATTTTACCCCACCCCCCTGGAAAAACAAACTTCTTATCATCCGATTAATCTGAAATATGTTATACAGATACCTTCTAAAGAATTGTCTAGCTATTTTTATTTCAAAACAATTTATCATTTAGTATTATTTGTATGACCTGATTACGTCATGAACTCAAGTTAGGAAAAATAAACGAAAATAACCACATATGCTATCACTTTTGATCAATGCAACCAATTGACTTGATTCTTTTTGTATCTGATTCCATGTCACGAGATCTATCATAGTATGTTATATTGTTATTATACTACTTATATGAATAAACTATACTAAATGCTATTTTAGTATTATTTTAAAATGCTTGTTGTTTTAATAATTAATATTATTATTCAAGTTAAATGTATATATGTTATGATAAACTCATTTTTTAAAATTATTGTTGCAAGTTTTAGCTCCTAATACCATCGGCAAATATGAAAACTCAGGGGGGAGGGATAAGATAGTTCAATAATATCACAATACTCTCTGGTATTTTAAATTATTCGAAATTCTATTTATTATATTTTTTAATTAAGTAAAATTATTTTAGCCACTGAGTAAAAAAATAAGGGTCATATATTACATTGTTTAATCAAAAACTTAATTTCTTCGAAGAAAAAATTGTTTGTCCCCCCTCCACGTACGAAGAAATAAATACCGATATTAGATATTAAAATAACATTTATGATGATGCTATAAATTTCGAGAAATTTTATTGTTAGACTAAATAGTTCTAAATAGTATAAAATAATTATTATATATATATTATATATAATTATAATATATAAACTTCAAGTTGAATATTTTATAATTACTACATGTAATTAAATATATAAATATATTTCATTTGCTAATATAAAATTAATTATAAAGTTAATATATAATTCAATTTTCACGAGAAATTGGATGTCTAGCTAGACTATAATTATTTCCTATTTTCAAAAGGATTTTGTTTTTCAATTCTGAACAATTTTACCAATATGCATGAGTTATACTTCAAAACATTTCGATAAGAGCTGCTTATTAAGTCAGTCAACATATTTGATCATTATCTTGAATTTATATGCAAGTTGTCTAAATTTGTTCTGGGTCTACTTTTTAGTTATTTTATATATTAAACTTTAGTAAATTAGTAATAATGTTCATGCTATGTTATACTATGTCATATGTCATGCTATGTTATACTATGGCATATGTCATGCTATGTTATACTGTGTCATATGTAATATGTCATGCTATGTTATACTATGGCATATGTCATGCTATGTTATACTATGTCATTTGTCATTCTATGTTATACTGTGTCATATGTAATATGTCATGCTATGTTATACTATGGCATATGTCATGCTATGTTATACTATGGCATATGTCATGCTATGTAATACAATGTCATATGTCATGCTATATTATGATATGTCATATGTCATGCTATATTATACTGTGTAATATGTCATGCTATGTTATACTATGGCATATTAAATGCTATGTTATACTATGTCATATGTCATGCTATGTTATACTGTGTCATATGTCATGCTATGTTATATTATGGCATATGTCATGCTATGTTATACTATGTTATATGTCGTGCTATGTTATACTATGTCATATGTCATGCTATATTATACTATGTAATATGTCATGCTATATTATACTATGTAATATGTCATGCTATGTTATACTATGGCATATGTCATGCTATGTTATACTATGTCATATGTCATGCTATGTTATACTGTGTCATATGTTATATGTCATGCTATGTTGTACTATGTCATATGTCATGCTATGTTATACTATGTCATATGTCATGCTATATTATACTATGGCATATGTCACACTAGTATTCCCTGCAAATATTTGAAAACAATTTTGTTTTTGAAGAAATTAATTAATTAATTAATATAGAATTACGTGATGACTGAAATGTTGACTGAATACGGAATCTAAAGTAATATCCAATACATAGTCATTCTTACCTTTCCGTATAGAAAGCAATACAGAGTAACCCCAAGAGCCCAGATGTCCAACGCCTGTAACAAAAGACAATCAACAATTTACAGCATTTATGGATAACAATGTTTTTTGCATGTTTTAATATTTGATTAATTAACTGCGTTTGGTGACAACATTTCTAAGCTCAGAGTGAAGCTTAGCTGGTTAGATACTTTCATTCGAGACAGAACAATACTTCTTTCCAATCCGTACTTGTATGGGCTACTATATAACCATTATTATTATATTTTGAATATATCTTAGGAAGAAGAAAAGAAGGTGATATACTTTCGGCGTAATAAAGAAAATAACTACCAGTGAAAGTTTTGTGTTTTTATTATTGACATATATATATATACCGGGAATGGCAGAAAAACTCAAACAAATACACGTTTATATTCACTTACCTTACTTGTCACATTATGGATTATATCTTGCAAAATGCCAATACAAAGAAGATGTATTAAACTGTTTGAAAGGGAAATGTCAATTAAAATATTTTAACCAAAAATTTTATTTGTTACTTTTGGTAACGGTTTAGTATACTCAATAGACATTTCTCCCTAATCCATTTATGTGAGTGAGCCTTTTATGTTGAATACCAGAAGATTTATTAGATGTTTGATTATGACATTTTTTATAAAACTTATATTTATATAAATTTACATTACCTCAATACTGCCATTCTTCTATTCCACTTACATTAGGTATAGACTATCTTTATTTTAAGATTCTTTTAAAATACTTTTGTAAATTAGTATTTTATTGTTAATATCACAAATATATAATTTAATAATTTTATTATTAAGGGCAAGTTAAACATCATAGTAAGTTTAAGGAAAGCAGAATAAAGTATTTGTTTTGATTTTTATTAAAAATTTTACTTAACAATTATTATAAGTTCCCTCAATAAAAAATAAAGATATATTAAGATAATATACAGATAAATTGATTATACCATAGAAACAATATTATTTTGATAATAAAACTAGAAACATGACATACCTTATTTCATAAAAGATTCTAATCCATACAAAACAGATATAATTCAACCGAACACTTTCTTTTATAATAACACAATTAATGTTATGTTACACATTTTTTTTAAAACATCAACTACCTAAAAAAATTATATTTCTTACCAGGTGGCAAATTTCACACGCAAATTATTATTATTTGACTTGACAACATTCCATTTATGTTTGAGTAATTATCCGCAAAACCCATAATATACATTAACACCCATACTGCAGCATATGACATGTGTTGGCTGCGAACCTGGTGCAGCTGTGGTAGAAAACAGAAGACAAATACCACGAGTATATAACCGACAAAAAGAATACTCACCCTGCCAGCGAAAATCCTCTCCCTCTCAGAGACACTTTCCGGCGCCATAAAGGCCGGCGAACCGACTGTGTTGCTGAGGTAAACATCATCCCCGGAGAACTCATTGCTTACACCAAAGTCTGCTATCTGCGGATGACATAGACACAGTAGTGGAAATATAGTCAAGGGTAGTCAAGGGTCGGGTATTCGGGCGGGTAAAATACCCGATAACATTCTAGCATAGATAGAGTGTTTTGCACTTATGCGAAACAAATGTTATACTAGATTATTATTATATTCTATACAAACATTCATATTAGTTAAGTTTGTGAATAGACTAATATGTAAGTCTATGGTCTGTGTTACCGAAAATTAATTCACCCAGAATTTGTTGTACATAAATAGAATTTAAGGAGAAAAAAAATTTTCTCGAGAAATATGTTCTTTATTATGGTTGATGTTTATTTAGTATATTATTAAAACTTTTAAGATAAGTTTGCAATATTCACTACAAACTTGCCCTTTTGATATACATCCAAAATTAAAAAATGCTGTCTACGCCACGGAGACAACAATTTTGGGAGTTATCAAACTGGTATTATGAAACTGTGAATTTGTATTTTGGATTATAATATTCAAAATCAAGTATAATGAGTGATGTGTACAAGTTATGTTTAAGAAAACAATAATCGTAATAATATAAAACTGTCCCTACTATTATACGGATATAAAGCATAGATTTGAAAACGATATCCAGTTTAATCAATTACTATGTATTTCTTGTTTCATGTAATTACTTCTATATGTATTAAACACTACGTGTCCCATTGTGAGTATCAATTAATATATTTTGGCTAATGTGTAATTGCGGGTGATAATTAATGTAATACAATTCTGGGCTTATAATGAAAAGTAGAGTTTATAACATGACATTGATTAATGAAATTTGGTTGATTTACGGTTAATTTATCTATTGATACAGAAATAAAGAAACTCCAATTAAAAATAACTTGAGAAAGTCCAAGAGGAGGTCACGAGGGTTCCATAAACTAAAAGTTTCTCCTCACTGTAAGAACCATAATAAACACATATTGTATAGTAAGGCAAGGAAATCTATAAATGCTATTATATAGATTTCCTTGAGTAAGGTAATGGTCCCTGTAAATGACTTCTATAACTCAGTGGTATGGAGGTTCACTGTGTGAGCTTGTTGAACCACAACAGATACACCGCAATTGTTATGTTAGAAACAATGCACCCTTTTATACGCAGTCTAATTACATGCTTATATCCGTAATTGTATCAGTTGGGTCCGTCCCAGTGTACTTACTGTCTTTGACTAGAATACAGACAAACAGGTGTCAGTTATTGAGCTTCTCGAGACAATCACATTAATTTTATATTAGAAGACACCTCATCAATGTTACCCGTGTTGCTCAAAGGTATCATAAATATTAATGAAGCTACTAATCAAATGTCTTACTTTAATATGACCGTCAGTAGTGAGGAGTAAATTGGACGGTTTTATGTCACGGTGTACAATCTTCTGATAATGCACTGAAAGCGACAGGAAAAGGGGGGGGGGGGTGGGAGGGGTAAACAATGTTTTTCACAGAAGTTTAACAGAGCGATAAAGTTAGATTGAGTTCATAAAACGTTAAAAACTCATTAAATAACCAATTAACTTATTCTAAGTATTTCTTTGAAACTGTTTGGAAAAAAAGAAAAACATTATGATGATATGCAATAGCCATTCGCCATTTATATAAACATAATATTTCTATTACATATTATTTATATATATCAATAATTATAAGTAAAGTTCTATATTCATACGCACACGTATATTCTAATGTTGTATGGTTCCAGAAAACTTATCTATTGTAATAATAAAATAATAAATCAAATTAAGAAGGAATCAGTGTAAAATAGATAATGTAAAATAAAAAGATAAAAAAATATTAAATTAAATTAAAATAGTATTTATGTAAATAATGCTAAAACTCATATTAACACATTAACTTCAATTTATAAATTTTCGTTCTAGCAGCAACATATGACAGATTATTTATTTACACACTTACTTTATTATAAAATAAGCATTAATTAATTTTGAAATAATTTATAATAACCAAACAAATAAATAAAAAGTGCAGAATTAAGAATGCACGCACAATTCAAATTTATAAATAAACGCGATAATTTATTTTCTATTTAATTTAATTTAAGAAAACGTAAGACGACATATTTCTAATTAATAATTAACCACAAGACATTTTATATCAATAAGTATAATGTGTATTCGTATCTTGCACTATGTGTAAAGTAGATAAAACAGTCTACTTTTAGAAATGCAGTACAATACAGTGTGCACGCGGTCATCTTATATTAATATACTCCTGTGTTTCCCGTATTTGCACATCGTCTCGTATTTATTTGTGAAATGAAACAAACAACTTAGTTGCACTCATTTAGTCACACCCATTCATTCGTACACTAAGTTATGTTTATTGCATTAAAAAATCACAAATCCCTCCAATACTTATTACAATTTCGTTAACTATCATAGTTGCTTCGAATTTTAAAATACACTCAAAATGTTAAAATGTTTTGTAAATATGTCTCGGCATCTCTGATGTATTTATTTAATGGAAGATACAACAAATAGACTTTATAATTCTGTGGTATGATGTTATTGAACTGCCATTTAATAGATAAGTTGTTTGTATTTCTTTGGGCTATATTTCTTATATATTTCTATATTTTTAGGGAGATACTTCTATTGATTGATGTTTTGACTAGTTTCTTGTAAATAAAACTGTTCAATATTTGTTACAAAACAAAATTAGAACAACATTTCAATCCATAATGCAGGAAGATGGATCGGTTTCATTTTTTAAAGATTTCTCTAATTATATATACTTTTTAAACAAGGGGTATCAAACTTTATATAAGTCTACATTCGGTTATTCAAAAAAAATATTAAAACGCTGAATATTATTTAGAGAAAGAATGAAAAAGTATCCATCAGTGATATAAATTTTCTCTAAGTTGCAATTCTAAAATCAATGAAAGTGAAAGTTCACCGTTTTCATTTTTAATAACGAGAAATATTGCTCCCACTCCACTTTCCACCTGTTAACCTTAATGATAGACTTTTAGAGACCTTTTTAGTGACCTTAATCCACCGCGCGTTGTAGTAAGTTGATTGTGAATATCTTATTCGGTTTAGTTTAGTTTAATTAACAGTCAGTATAATATAATTACATCTACAAGTAAAACTATTTGTTACATAAGTAATAGCTATATAGAGTTATAGGCCTATAAGTCTATTTTATTGAATGCATTATTTTTCCTACACACATTTTTTAATTAAAAAAAAATTGAAAATCCAAATTGAACCCGTCAAACTCATAATATTTATATTTTAGAAAATTAATCATAAAATTAGAAAAATACGTAATAGATAAAAATTTCCTTTCCATTTCCCTAACATATATCACAAATACAGGAAGAACATAATATCTAAAATATTTACCCTTCGAAACATTTTCATCAAATATTTTAAATCTATTTACGAATGTTTTTCAATCTACAATATTGTTATAAGGAATACATACTGTATATATTTTGTAAAAAGTTGTTTTAATCAAATGTTTTGTATTGTACATTTATTATATTATTCACATGTTTTATTTGTTTTCAGTTTAATCAAAGGTAGACATATAGAAGTGTCAAAAACAATAAAAATCCATCTGTACATCTTTTACCTTCCAATTTACGCAACCTATTTTGATATTTATACTGAACATTCTAACAAAACTCCAATCTAATCACATGATGACGTGCAGGAGCTAGGGATGAAGTACAACTGGTCGGATAACACTTACGATACTCCAGACCAAGAAGAATGTCTCGAAAGTAACACCAAGAATTATCCTCAGTTAACGGATCATCTTTGTACACTTCCATCACTGGGCTGTAAAACAACACAGTGTAACGGTCACTTAAGAGCAGTGTGAAATTACTAGAGTTAATTAACATAGGACAGCTTACCCGCGCTCCACAAGCTCGAAAACTGAAAAAAATAACAAAATATTCATGAAATATTAGCGAGCTTTTATTTGTAACATTGAATACGATTTATACTGGAAAGAATTCTGCCATAAGCATCTTAAGCGTTGTGGATGTTTTTTTTAGAATTAATATAATTTAATCTTAATTATAATATCATTCTTCTAATACACTTTAGCATTAAGTCATAATTTTATAATTTATTCTACTATCAGAATTCGGAATCATTGATTGTAACACTACATCGTTATAAACTGCTCTAAGAAACATCAAAACCGAATTTAGTAACTGAACAACACAACATCGTAGAAACTTAATATTAAAAATAAATCAACTTTCAAAAGAGGTTCCACTTAATAATACAACATATTTTATTTGGACAATTTTTTATAAATTAAGTTTTACACTTACATTCTGTCATTTAGTGAGAGTTTAATATGCAGCAATAGGAGACACGAGACAACTGAATAAAACATTAAACAAAACAAAAAGAAGAAGTAGCAGTTTCCATTCGTGTCTATTTTGATCTTTCCAGCAGAATTTGTATGATAAACAAGACACAATGGTTTTATCGGAATCAATCCGCCATTTTTGTTGTGTACAAATTATAAACAATCCCGTTCACCCGCTGCCATCGATCAACATTAGTCCATTTGTGAAATCGATCCTTCTTACAACGAAATCGATCTAAAGCAACCAGCCAGATACTGAACAACACCCTTATAGCAGGACCGTATGAAACCTTATTGATAATATAGTGTAAATACAGCTTTCACTAATTGACTCAGAAGTACAAACGAGACACAAGTGCTCATCGCTCTCTCACCCATGTAGATGCACTCCTGATCCGGATCATCCAGCACCTCGACCAGATGGATCACGTTGGGATGGTCGAGTTTCTTCTGGATGGCAATCTCCTGATAGACCCGATGGAGGGGGTCCGGCGAGGAAGTACCGCTCGAGACGGGGCCGCCACCACTGCTGGACCCCTGCCGCCGAGGGGGTGGTCGGCCTGGGGGAGGGGGAGGGGGTATTATACCGTGAGACACGTTGACGTGGCATGATAGAAAGAAATTCAACTCGAGTTTGACCAAATGATACCATACAATAAATTCAATTGTATAAAATAAAAAACATTTAATTTGCCGTATTTTCGATCGTAAATTCAAAATATAAATAAATGTTCTTAATATATTATATAATATCTTTTTCTTTAACATCTTCTATAAAATCTTCTATAACTATCTTATATAATATCTTAAATATATTAATTACGGTTTCGTTTGTATAATTCAAAACTGTCTAGGTCTCCAACTCCTCGAGTTATCGTGCCTGTTAATACAATTTTTCAACCGAATGAGATTCTTGCAGAAAGATTAAATAATCTAACTAAATCAGCTCGCAATTTATCAATTTACCAATTCTATGATCGAGTGTTGTGCGCACATCGCCGCCTACTATCTAATTGTTAATAATGCCCTCGTTGTCATATTCGGTGCGTGCGGTCTAACAGCTTAACGTGACATAAGTGAAGTTAAGATTGTTTTTTTAATATTATTACATATTTATAAAGTTTTACTTAAATAAATTAGTTTTTAATTTTTTTGAGTTTACAAACGCAAAATATCTGGTTACAATATATTTTACATTTTATCAAACAAATGGATTAATCTAAAATATGCAGTATATTAAATTATTTCGATACAACTAAAACACAATAATGTCCGGTATTGATCTATTCACCATGATGTAAAGTGATAGATTTAATAGTATAAATAATTATTTTTACAGTTTATTAAAATAATGATATTTACATATTGTTATTCAAATATGTGACTTGGGACATGTTTAAATTTAATAGCTCCGGAATAATTGATTATTATGTGGATACGTCATTATTAAGAAAAAATTTAATTAAATATCTGATAAAAATTACATAATTACAAATTTCAAAACATAATTTACAGCCGAATGTCATGGTATCTAAAATATAAAATACACATTAAACATTGTAGATTTTACAGAACTAGCACCACAGGGTGAGGGGGAGGGTGCCACTCTCAACCGTTTTCAGTTTTTATTAAATTTAAACAATCTAACTGTCTACACATCTTAAATAGTTAGATTTTGTGTGAAAATTTTGCAAACATTTAACAATCAAATTATAAAATTTTGACTTTGTACAGTGACCGCTAAAAAGGCAATATTGATCCGGTGATTTCAGTTTAAAGTATTATTTAACTCATATTGCTTTAATAAAATTATGCAATAGATTTTAAATGGATAAAAAAACTTTTCTTAAATATTCAAAAATGTCCATAAAAAAGGTTAAATATATAATTTAAACGTCATAGTTTAACCTTAGTCAAACCAGAAATATCGGTTTTCATAATTTATATATTTAGATAATTTTTATAAAATAATACTTTTTGTAAAGTAAATATACTGAGTGAGAAAACATAATATCTAGAGAAACCAAATTGTTGAACAACAATAAAAAATAAATCATCTGTTCTCATGACAGACCAATTCCTATAATGTAAGTAATAACGAACCCCATTTTTTTACTCTATTTAATGGTAATAATATTTATTGATAGGTCTATTATAATAGTAAGACAAAAGTAACTAATTAAAAATATTCTTGTTGCTCCAAAACTAATTATTTTGCTGACAGGTAGAAAAAATCATAATAAAAGGATAGACACCAACTTTATTTGGATTGTTAATTGGTTTTGACTTTAGCAATTATTGATTTTGAATTCGCACTTCAATATAATATATTTATCATAACCATATTGAATTAAAATAATATATTCTATAGAAAATTTCTGGGTGTTCATTCAATAAATCTGGTAATTAAAGAATATCTACAGTATATAGTAATTATTGCAGTATAATTAGTAACATCTATATGAAATTTATAATGTTCAGTTTTACATTTATATAAAAATTTGTATCTAGTACATTAGTTGCTGTCCTATTTACTTAATAAAATCGTTAGTAATATTAATAAATCAATGTTTGTAATTGATTATTAAAAAATATAATGTTTTAAATATGTGTTCTACATAATGCGTTTTTTATAACAATTTACTAGTAATATTTTAATGTAGATAATTAACAATAACACCGGAATAATGAAACAGTTGATTCTTGTTGCATAATATGATTATAAAATATACAATTTATAAGAAATTTCGATCGATCTGCTATCATGTCGGATTATAATACTTATTTTTCTTTATTTTTTTAAAAACTAATCACTTTTCGTTTTATGTTATTTTGAAATTGTGGAAACCTTTTATAGGTATAAAATAATAACGAGACTGACTATTGATTACAGAATTTACATTATGTTCATGATTTTAATCTCAAGAAAAAGACTAAAAATACAGGTTTGATAATTCATCATATCATAATGGAGACTTATTAATGTTTCCACTTCATATAGACCATTTTTGATAATTTTAAAAACCTTGTCTCTTGTGTATGTCTTATGTCCGCAAAGACTATTGTTCCTTCAACTATTATAATTATAATTCTATTCTTGTGCCTCAGAACTATAGCAGTGATCCTGACATTGACGGATACTGTTAGTGTATTTAATATAATCACTTTCTGTTTATTTTTGTTGATTTTATAATGTGTATTCAACCAAATTATTCTTAAAATAAACCAAGTGGTCACGGATTTAAGTTCCATATAGTGCGTGCTAAAATCGAATTTAACACGCAGCTGAGGGTACTAAGCTTCACATTAAAACAAATATTTAACTGTTGTTTATTGATTAATTTGGACTATCCTTTGGCAGTAAATTTTCATATTTCGGCTCCGGCTAAGCATGTTTTACAGGCATAACTTAACATCTAATCATGTTCTAGGTCTGTTCCACTCAGATTGTGTAGATGTAATTTTTTTATTGGTTTCGTTTTTTGGTTTATATCTGCCTTATTGGATGTTTGTTTGTATAAATATTTTCTAGAACCTGAATTTCACAATACTGCCATTAGTTCTTTGTTCTTATAAATACAACTTATGCTTTATGATTTCCTCTAGTTTTCAATTATTTATCCTTCTTTTAATAGTTTTCGCCATCGGTATAATAATATTATTATTAGAAGTATATGAAATATAACTCAGTAGCATATATTTCCTAAACCACAGGGGATCCCAACTAACTCCATTCGGAAATTTAAAATTATTTATAACTTGAAAATTAAAAGTTCAAAAGCCTGCACATGTATTTAAACGAATAAAATGTATCGAAATATGTATTATAGAAGATGTCTAAAAAACATTTATTAGTGAGTTCATGGAATATTCATAATATAACATAAGTTTACGGTAACATATAAAATATTGACTACTTTAGATACAAACAGTTTTTACAAACAAATCAAAATATGTATCTGTAGTATTCAAAATATATAAGTCTAAAAAACTTCCCAAATAATATAATATGTCATTGTTTTTTATATATATCTTGGTAATACATTACGAGGCTTTAAAACAAATATTTTTCACAAGTTTAGTTACAAATTGTACGTTAATGAAGATGAACCTTGAGATACCTGGGTTCTGCGCGTAAAGATTAATGACTTAAGAATTGCATCATTCCAATAGTAAAACAATTATATTTAATATCATTGAAAACCTTTACTGGGTGGAACATAATAATAAGTTCATTCTAGACTATACGATATTCTTGTATATAATTATTAAGGCCTATATTATAAAAAATATATAATTATGAAACGAAGTAATTCTGTTGCACTAATTGCATTAACAAATATACATTTGCATTCAATAATTATACATCAAAAAGTTTGTGAAGCAATAAATCTATTGTAGATAGTTTAGTAGCCCGTGTTTATACTATTTACCAATGATATACAATATACATATATCTCATTATCTAGGGTCATTGCAGCATAGATGGCCAACATTATCACAATTTGAGTCACTAAGACTAACAATGATAATGTTTATGAAAAGGTGGTTTGCACTGTACAGCATTTTAGAAAACGAATGGAGAAAGAAGCACTGGTTGCAAGTATATTGTAAATTTAATACCACACATTTACAATATATTTGCAGCCAGTGATTCTTTCTCCTTTTGATAATGTTTATCTTTAACGACAGTAAACAAAACAATTATATTAAATTTTTTACCTATTCGTACATTTGACAGACGTCTTTATGTATGGTATATATAACAATTGTAAATAAAAAATTTCAAAATTACGAAACATATCATTATAAGGAGTTTTAAGTCAAATAAATACTTGGTATTTCAATATAATAAAGCAAACGCTTAAAGTATAGAACATTACTAATTATAATTATATTTAAAGATAATTTTTACTCAGTCTTTATTGAAAGTTTGAGTAACATTTACTTAAATTAAAACACTTTTGAGATAATGAAATGTAGGTGCAAAAAAATCCGAATTATTTCATCTAAACGTGTAATTCGATATGTAACTTATAAGGGATATCTGTCCTCTATTATATCGTACTTTTTATTACATCTATGTCGCAATATTATTTATTACGTACAAACGAGTGTGGTTGCGTTTTATATATTAAGTTAAAACATTATATAATCAGTGAAATCTACCCCTTAAAACCACCTTTTGGCAAATTTATGCTGGAAAACATTGACAAGAATAATATATATATATATATTATATTATGACATAGCGCAATACAAAATGTGAGATTCATAAGATATGTTATACTTAGATTTTTAAAGTTATTTTATTTTTATAATAGGTATATATTATGTTTCTTTAATATAACTGTTTACATTACTTAGTTTAGATAACCACGTACAGGCTACAGTAAAGTAACTGTTAAGTAGGCTTTATATTTTTTCCAATTTACTAAAAACATAATTTAGAACGCAATTAACATGCAAGCTATTAAATGTGGAAGGTGTTGAAATATACATGATGTAACAATATATTCAATATATACATTTCTGAATAATATTATTCAATTAATTACTTTAAAGTAGTATACCTCCTATTTCACTTCTGCTTAATATAATTGTATATACAACATTAAAAATTTAATGTTGTTATGTTCCCATATAATCTGTATCATGACAGCAACAATTTAAGTCAATTTTCAATAGTTATGTATCTTACGACGCATATATACATCTAAATAAATATTAACATGCATAATGTATGGTCTAAGTGCATCGTGTATATGCAAAAGTATAATTTTTGTCATGTCTAATAATGCTTCTAAATTGCATTTAAAAATAATATATAATATTAATAAGAAAAAGTACAACGTACCCAAAATATGCAGTAACATATTTGAAAGGTTCAATTTATTGCGACTTTTTAATCTAATATAATATGAAATAATATTGTTTAAATAAGCTGACTAAATAAAGAACTGGTTTAAATCTTCCGCCTTTACAGTGGAATCGCCAATAAACACTGAAAAACGTGATTCATTCATTTGACAAGGACCGCAGGTTTTTACAATAAAATAATATCAATAAAAATCGAGATTCAATAAAATAAATTGGTCCAAAAAATAAATTATCATTAAAATATTTGCAATAAAAAACATGTAAGACTTTTGTTTTTAAAAAATCGGGTATAAATTTGTCTAATATCGTGATTCAGCTTCACAATTAGTGTGATTCAAAATGCTTCAAAATGATTAAAATTATATATTTTTAAATTTTGATGTATAGGCGATAATTATACTGGACACATTTGTAACAACATCAAACGCTGCCACAGTAGTATATAGAAAGAGCTGTAGCAACAACATTGTTAGAAACATGTCGAGGCATAAAACATTGTATTCTTATGGTTTAATTCCGTGACAACTGATAATTACACGCTCTGAGCAAGTCAGTGGTGTGTAATCAAGTTTGACTGAGGCGGTATGAAATTCAAGACTAATTTAATTTAACATAATTTCCTCTACTAAAGGAACGGTATCTAATATGGAGGTAAGCTACCTGTCTGTTTCTTACAATGTGGTAAAATAAAGAGAAAAAATCGAAAACATAGACTTTATTTGCCACACCCAACCTCGACAGCTATGCAGTCTGTTTGTAGAATGTTGAACATCTAAAAGTTTTACTTTCTTCCAGATGCACATGTAAAAATGAAATCGATTGTGTGGTTTACTATGCTTTTGATAACCTACCAGTGCGCTCTTGTTTCTCTTAAAAATGTATAACACAACGGTACTTTATTTAAACCAAATACAAAGGGAGCATATACAAAGGAACGCTGCAAAATATCTTTCATAGTCACACAGAAAAAGACAAAAACAACACAAGAGTCACGATAAAGTAATTTTTCTAACTGCTGGCTGACAAAAAAAACCTATCAATAAAATATAGAGAGTCGACGACCTTGGTCTCTCCGATATATAACTACTTCAGTTTATTTTTTTTGCGTTCTGCTCGAACGCTCTTATCAACTTACGAAACAATCCAGACGCCTTCATCATCTTTTTCTTGGACAGCATCTTGAGAGCCTGAATCAAACAGAAAATCAATAATGCAAAGGAGTATAACTATAATACACCCGCTCACCGAAGTGGTTGGTGTATAGAGGATAATATAATATCTGAAATAAGAAAAGAGGTAAATAAATGAAATTGAATGAAATAGCGTAAACTTACGTAGTTATTAGAATCATCATCGTTGTAAGCCAATTTAACGACCCCGTAGGAACCCTGACAGCGTGGTTAGGGAGTAAAGAACAACAATATAAATTAAATAAATTATGGAAGAGACAGAGAGAGAGAGAATAAATTGAAACATAAAAAGCATAAAGACTAATAAAGTGCATGTCGTGAATTGAACCATAGATGTACGTACAAATCAGTTAGAAATATATTATTCAGAAAACACATAATTTTCATGAATTTTCGCAATTAATGTATTGAAGGGCGACGCTTCCAATAGGGGGCGCTGAATAACACCATGATTAAATTTACACGAAACTGAATAACGCCGTCACTGAATAGCGCCGTCACTGAATAATAATGATATGTTAAATTCCCTATCTATTTTTTTTGGTCTAACCGGGTCAGAATAATGTTGTCTTATATTTTTCAGAGTCGGAATAACGCCGTCACATATTTCGACAGGTTTGGAATAACGCCGTCACTTAATTTATCTGTTTTTCTGAAGTTATTCCGAATTGCAAATTTCAGTCAGTGACGACATTATGACAGTCAGTGACAGTCAGTGACAGTCAGTGATGACAGTCAGTGATGACAGTCAGTGATGACAGTCAGTGACGACATTATTCAGTGGCGGCGTTATTTAGAAAAAAAGATCAATTAAGTGACGGCTATTAAGTTTGATTATTCCAATTTTTTAAATATTATCTGCACCAATTAGTTATATTATGTTTGATTTGGTACCTTTAATTTTTCAAATAATAAAATTATCCTTTTTTATATGAAGTATAAAAGTATAAAGTATAAAAGTATATAAAAGTATATAGAAGTATAAAAGTATAAAAAGTATAATCCTTCTTCCCTTTACTTTTTAAGCAAAAATATCGATAATTAAAGTAAGCCATTTAAGGTTTTATAATTTAAGGAAAGACAACATATTTTCCGGTTAGAAATATCCATTTAAAAATAAGTGCTTTAAACTTACTTTTAAATATAATTCAAATATACAGTATACTTAAAATGTTAAAAAAATATGTGTTATTTTGAGAAAGCAATAATTATTGTAATAAAGTACCTACAATTATAAATTACAATTAATAATTGTAGGTAGGCCTACATTAAATCAGCATTCACAAATTACTTAATACCTGTATAAACAAAAATAAAAGAGTAATTAAAAATATCTGTATCATAACATTAATAAAACTAATAATTATCATTGTTATTATTAAAGCAACACTGAATTTGCCCCTATGGCAAATAATCTATACGTCATGAGTTTTAATAATACACGTTGTACATATCATAAAACATTTCATTTATAATAGCATCACTAATGAGAATGCTTTCGGTTAAAAACATATAATTTAATCATTTTGAAATAGTTTAATGATTAGTTCAATGACTTTTAAGTTGTAAACAAATAGGGGAAATTGAAACATTTGCTGCACTAGGCCCCCTAACAGTACTAGGCCTAACTAATATGATATTAAATCACATTAAATGTAAATTATAGATTATAAAATTCATCAACTCAACAAGCCCACATTAAAACATTCAACAGTAGATAGAGTTCGTTGTATACTCGAAATATAATTAAATAAATAAATTGAAAATAATTATTAAAATTAATGCAAACTTTACTAAATACCATAATTCACCACATTTAAACATGGAGAAAATTATAAAAATATTATTTAGTTGCAGATATGCTCTAGTTTGTATAAGAATAAATAATGTTTCCACAAATTCTTTAATGTAATTTTTAGAAAGTAAACATAAAAAAAACATCGAGAGAATAACATCGCAGTGCTATTATAGATTTAAAATAATGATTTATCATGTTAAGATATAAACAAATGACACACTTTCATAATAGTTTAGGTGTAGAATTACTAAATATACTTCTACTAAAAATAACTAACTTTTAGAAAAATATTAATATATGATATCTAAAATGTTAAACGACTGAAAAATAGTACAATCCATCTGAACCAATATATGTATCATGCAGCCATTAGATAAGTTTTCTATATAAATATGATATACATCATATAATAAGTTGCAACACGACATGCGTATTGCGTAGCCTGTTTCAATATTGAAAGAACAAGTATAGTAGCCTATAAGTATAAAATATGATGTATTATTATATTTATAAAACAATAATAAAATACAGTAAATAATAAAATCAATCAAATAATGTAATAAAAAATATAAACAACAATTAGCATAAGAAGCAGCATGATGTCCGCTACTAGTGTTAAGGCCATTGTAATTTACGGTATTAAATTTACTTGTGTCAATTAATCAGATGTATTACGCCAATCACCACTTTCTAATATATGCACAATTCGGTATGTTGGTCAAAATAGTGTTTAGCTAAATTATCACTGTTAAGATTTGCATCAAACATGTTGCCTTGTTTCATTTGTGTTATTTTACTTCCATGGACGCTCATTCTAATATTTCAGCTATTACTAGTTTTACCCATAGAGTACTTAGGAACTCTATATATGTACTCTATGATTTTACAAATATGTATGACTTATTTCAAATTATATAATTGATGCAATATACTAAATTGATAAAAGAGTTAGTATAAGTTCAGAAATATTTGTTATTTTTAATGTATTTTTATTATGAATAGAAAATTATTTTCTTGTTTCACTACAAGTATTAATTATTTTGTTTTCTATCGTATAAAAAAGAAGGGGGAAAGAGAATCCCAAAACAATTACAACTTCTTTTTATAACAATTGTTTCTTATCTTTTTGTTTTGATTCTATGTATAACAGTATTTCATTGCTTTGATATCATATTATAGTTATAATCATTTTGAAAATAAACCACAACAATTTGCAGTATTGAAGTCAACAGAAAATTGTAATAATTTTTAATTATACTTTTTAGACGAACAAAAGATACAAAAATGACTCTATAACATTGATTTTACATGTAGAACTTAAAGATACTTAAGAAGTTAAAGAATGAAAATAATATTGTAAATTGAAATTTGACAACATAACATTAAAACATAATTTGTGAATAAATAAGTTATACATCTTTATTATATTTCAAAATAGTTCTACTTTTTATTTATGAGAACATGTAATAGATATAAATTTACTAAATCTTTCATTTTAAAATACATTTCTTTTCGTTTCATAGATATATCAAATTCAGTACAAAATTTAAATGAAATGCAATATATTAATTTTTTCAAACAACCAAGTGATTCACGATTTATTTCAAGGTGTTTTTTAAGTATTATATTAGAAGAATTTATTATCTCCCTTTTAGACAACATGAACAACATTTGTATGAAATAATAATATTTAAAAAAATGGAACTCTAGTCTTTTATCTTATTAACTAGTTTTCCTTATTAAAAAATAGATAAAAGAAAATAAATGTAATACTATTGTTTGATATTAAACCTAACCAAGATCAATATTATACTTTACTAAATCAACTGTCAATCCTAATATTGTCTAATTACGAGTTACATTACAGACATCAACATAAAAAATGATCACATATTTCACATTCGCACTTTACTTGTTAATGCAATGTGTAAGAGTTATGCTATACATACATCTTAATTAGATAACCAGAAATATTATTCTAATCTTTTAGTGGATTTTAAACTTTCAAACGACAACATCCGATTTCAAAACTATTTATTATGCCCAGACTATATGTCTGTCAGTCATGCAATAATAATGATACTACACAGTTGCTTGGTAAATTTGTAAATTTCCAAAGTGTTACACATTCTTACTTTGTAAATGTACAAAAGCGGTTTCTTAAGTTTCACTCCCGAAGGAGTAGAAGACTAGTCAGTCGAGTCATCAAGTGGACAACAACTAACACCCACTTCGCGCTCAAGCGAAGATGGTACAACTCGTTATCGCGGGTTGGCATGTCGAGGGGTCAACATTTGTTAAAGCCGCTAGGAGATACATAGCACAGATACGACACTAAGACTGTGTTCAGCGTTCAACGGCCAAGGAAAATGAAGACAAGAAATATTATTAAAAATTACCCACTAATACACATATAGTAAAATTAATTCATAGAAATGGTGAAATTTGTTATAAATATCAGCAGAAAAAACAGGGTTCTAAGAAAGGATCGCATGTAAACTTGGTACTCCGTAGCATATCAGAAAATATATATGATAGAGTGAATCCCATTCACCAACTAGGTTATGATAAACGATAGCCAATAATAAAAATGCAAATTACATAAACACATCATTTCATATTTTTATTTTACAACAATTAACAATTGTGAATTAGTTAATTTTATATTTTTTGTATCTTTTGGTAATTTCGAGTAGTAATTCTTGTAGTTTTCTTTGATTTCATCGCCATACATGAAATCAAAGAAATCATCAACTATACTGAATAACTATTGAGTAATTAACGAATATTAATATTATTAATATTTAAAAAGCTACTTATAACTATAAAGTATGCGTCTAACGGAGACGTTTCATAATTCCGCGCTATTTTTGCGTTAGGCGATATACGGATAATATATTGTTAGTATTAAACTGCTGAAAACACATCATAAACCATAGACAAAATCGAGAAACGTTAAAATAATTGACAAGCAATTAGGAAAATTTATTTAAAAGCAACGACATGGTTAACACAACATTTTATATTATACGGAATGAAAAGCTGTATTTATATAATATATGGGAACACAGTCTACAATAATGTTATAAAATTACTTATAAATAAAATATGCACCTTTTAAATTCAACACAATACAAGGAAGAGACAATAAAACTTGGAAATAGATTTACTGTGGAAATAATAAAGTATAAAAAAGAACCAAAAGATCATTATTTGTTAAAGTTAACTTATACAAAAAGGCTAAAACAATTAAATTAAAATTATGTTACTGTAAAAATATAAAAGTGATGAACATTTTAATAGTTTCATCCTTTGTGTTGCGGTTAGCGGTACATATTACCGTGAATTGTTGATTTCTATATTCTGCTGTTTTTTATTGCGTATTTATTACTATTATGCCGATCCCCGCGAAACCAATCAGGCCAAATTTAACATTTAATATATGTATAATGATATTGTTATATAAGGTTAAACCGAATAAGCAGAAGGTTAAGGTGAAGGTTACATGATTAAATTGTTTCAACTTTATCAACTCTCATTTAATTACGATATTATGCCGCCAGATGATGGAAAATAGAAGGTTTATTTGCCCAATTACGCAAATTACGCAAATTACGCAAATTTTTATATTGCCCAATTGATATTTAAAAAATTATTGCTTTTGTTTAGCAGCTTTTTTCATATTGTCTTCACAAATTACAGACGGGAATCATAATGTTGACCATTACAGGCGGGAATCATAGTGTTGACCATTACAGGCTGGAATCATAGTGGTGACCATTACAGGCGGGAATCATAGTGTTGACCATTACAGGCGGGAATCATAATGTTGACCATTACAGGCGGGAATCATAGTGTTGACCATTACAGGCGGGAATCATAGTGTTGACCATTACAGGCGGGAATCATAGTGTTCACATTATAAAAAGAAGCGATTGGTTTGACTGATTTATTTTTAAAATATTGTAACCGCATTACATTTTAAAAGTAAACCTTCTATTTTCCATTATCTGGCGGCATAATATCGTAATTAAATGAGAGTTGATAAAGTTGAAACAATTTAATCATGTAACCTTCTCCTTAACCTTCTGCTTATTCGGTTTAACCTTGAACTAACAATATTGAATAAAGTGTGGTAATCCCAGGCCCATCTTGCTAGTTCCCTAACATTCCCTAACTTTATATAATAAGCATTTGTATGTAATCCGTTTACATTATTTGATTTCAATGTGAATAGTAAATTAATTTGTTATGGTGGTTCTACTGTCTTGGTATTATTAGAGTTTTGAAATATATGTACTGAGAAATATTATTTCCATAAGTATAAAATATAATTAGGTAATTACTATACTATTAATAATAATTAATTAATTTAATTAATATAAATAAATTTTATCTAAATTTGATTCCATGAAATCATTGATAATATTTTGAATTACTTATATGTTTTTAAATGTAATATAGTTTATTATTAGAGCAATATTATGCTTTGTAATTTGTATGATTTCAATAATCATAACTTTTATAATATTCACTTACAGAGTTATTGTAAATTATTTATGTAACATTTTAGTTTAATATTATATTGAAACTGAGGAAGGCTCAATAAGTAAATCGAAAGCGCTATTTCAACATCACTTTCCTTTTTACTTTCTTAAATTTACAACTATTTCACTTATTCACTTATTATATATATATATAAATTTATTAAAGAAAGTAAAAAAGAATTGAAGTTGAAAAAGCGCTATCGGCATATTTATTAAGCCTTCCTCAGTTTCTATATTTTATGTAAATATTTTACATAAATAATGTAGAATAATTATCTAAGTGAATGTAATAAAAATGATTATGATTAATGCATACGTATTAATTACCAATCATACAAATATTGATTTAATAATAAACAATTAAATTTAAAACACATAAATAATTCAAAATGTCATCAGTCAAAATAATACATTCATATAATCGAATTTAGATAACATTTATAATAAGAATTAAAATGAGTTATAGAAATATTTAGTTAGTTCCCCGTAGCAGCAGAGACAATGTGTGGAGACGATTAATGTAATAGCTTCCTTCATTAATCTTTCCTCTAGTGTCCACTTGATATTGCTCTCCACGATGGTAATATTATATCATCCGCAGAATGGCCAGGAAGGTTAAAATGAAGTGCTTAATGCCAGCCTTAATATCTGAGCGGTGTCCAGCCAATCGTTCAGCAACACTTCAATTAGTTTGTCCTATGTATAATAATTCACATTTTTACATGTCATAACATACACTAGATTTGTTGTTGTGCAGTTGCCGCCATTGTAGATTTTAATTTTCCGTCCATTTATTTAATTTAATATAGTATTAGTTTCAATAAATTGTTGGCATGTTTTACACCGTGGA